>JABFQM010001108.1:0-24481 GCA_022816865.1 Zelostemma sp. ZL-2020
CAAAATGGAGATCTCTGGTGATCTTAGTAGATCTCCAGAGATCCCATTAGATCTTCCAAATATATCTCTGGAGATCTCATTAGATCTTCCAAATAGATCTCTGGAGATCTCTGGAGATCTCCACATGTCTCTAGAGATCAGATGCAAAATGGAGATCTCTGGAGATCTCCAAGAGTAGATCTTTAGAGATCTCTGGAGATCTCCATTTTTCCCGGTAAGGGATGTAAATGACGGGAAATGTGGAATAGAGATGAAGATAGTTGAAGAAGAAAAGAAGACATGATGATAGAAACAATGGAACACATTTTGTTTGTTTTAATTAGTTTACTTTTCATTCCTAAAACAACAGTTCTACATTATGAATGTTTCTGCAATGTTTGATACGTTCTTTGCTTTATATCCAGTAATTGTGAGGAGTACTAACTGTTTTTCTTGTTTAAACTAGGACACTTACGTAACGCCGACCACACTTCAAGCTATTATGAAAAAATGGTATGGGAACCTTATAAAAAAACCTTCGATTTCGGTCTTGAATCTTATACCGTACTAGTACATTATATCCTACAGTTACAACTCTGCTTTATAGCGTTCGTAAGAACAGCCTTCGCAATGTAAAATAATTATGGATATAGACAAGAATCTCTATCGATATCGAAGAGCCTGAACGTCTACAAATTTAACAAATTTTGGTGTTAATTCATAATATTACGTTTGACAAGGACGTGCCACGTCGGTTTAACATTCGAGCTTAGAAATACATATGTACTTACTGCCCTTACTCCTTCTGTGTGCTATATATACTAATTGTTAAGACTTCCCCTTTCTTTTCTTTTCGACCAATCAACAAAATCCCTGAAAGCCTTTTTTCGGCTTTGCTTTTCTTCCTCGCTCCTTCCTCTACCACGCTAGTTATTATTTATATCTTTATTTTCAAAGTATACATGACTAAATTAGATAATTTCTTTTAACCCTTTCGACGGCTCGAGGTGCGCGTTTAATATTTAATCATTTCGCTGGACTTTTAAGATTTAAGACGTCTCTTATTAATACTACGGCACGACCCTGTCCCTGTACACTACGCCAATAGACCTACATAAATTAAACGATCATACGTAATCCAAGGAAAAACGTAGTATGTATAGTCCGTGTGAATTTCAACAATAATACGATGGCGACTTCAGGTCATCATTTTTGGAAGAACCGGGCTTGGTCATCCCGAATCCCTGAAGCGCGTTGTGCGACCTTGTTTGCATTGGCAACATGTTTTTATCTTTTCAACTTACACATAACTACTTTTGTTTTTTTTGCGTTTTTTTTCTCATTCTTATAGACACACTCGCTTTTTCTCGCATTCTCTCGTTTTTGTATATATAATTTGTTGTTTCTCTTCAAAATTGGCGACTCGATGCGACAAGAACGCGGCAACCTTTGCGACGTTTTTGCCTTTTATCGCAACCATTTCCGAGAACAACTTCAGGCGATGCGAATTCTTTGCGGATTACGAAAGATTTCGAAATTTTATGACCGGAGCTACGAATTGCGAGTCGACCGTTTCCTGCGAGAGACACAATAGTCGACTCTAAATTAGGACAGAGTGATATAATTTGGGTCGGTGCCACTTGCATCTGCAGCGACATTATCTTTTTTTCTCATTAACGTACGGATGTTGCAGTGGAATAATCTTTTTTTCAATCTTATAACAATTTCAATAAGATATTCCAGTACTTGACAAATGTCCCTGAACTTTCGAAAATTTTGCAAAAAACATCGATGAAAACCTATTTCTCAATCACAGAAATTTTTGCATGCTAAAATTCCGAAAAAAATGGAGAGTACTCTTCAGCACTCGAAGAATATCCCCTAATTTTTCCCGATTTTTCAAACAGTTATTTCCCTACAAAATTCATTTGTTAATTAGAAAACAGTTCGAATTTTTCCGTTATTTTCACATTTTTAGAAAAAGTATAAAATGAACATAGAAATGACTAAATTTGGCTTTATTTTACTTGAAAAATTGAAACGAAATGACGCGTCGATGAGCTTCCGATATATTTCGTGTTCTGAAAAGCAGCAGGTAGAAGCTTGTTCTCGTTAAATCTTCGTTTCGTAAGAGGCGGATGCCTGGAAAAAACGCACGCGCGTTCTTAAAAGATAGCGTTTCTGCAGACGTCGCAGCGTTACAGCTGTAACGTCCGCGTAAAATGACGACCAAAACCAGCGAGGCAGCTGCACGCATCTCGTTTACGTGACGTCGAATTCCAGACTGTCAGCTGAATAATTTAGGCTCCACACGGAGTGAAATGAAACAGTATTAAGAACTGGAATTTCTCGTCAATTTTACTACTTTTTCTAGCAAAGCCGTGATGAAGGTATGTGACAGTACATTTCATTACTTGATTTAAATCACCGGTAAAGTGAAGAATATCGACACAATGCTTAAGTTGGCTGTGGAAGTGTTGCCAACCGTAACACTTGAATGAAACTATAAAAGTACCAGTATTGCCAACTTTGAAACGTTTTGGAACCTCTGGCAAGTTGGATGCCCCCAATCCTTACCAAACCTGAACAAATGACTGCGTTTCTCTCTAGAAGCTAGTAAAATTTCGTTTACTCGCAGCCATGTTCAGATCTGTGTCGCTATTCTTCACTTACACCGAAATTACAAGGATCGAACCTAAAACCTTCGATGTACGGAGCAACAATTCTAACCACTCAGCTGTTCAGCCGACACAGTTTAGGCCCTGAAAGCACGTTTGCCACAAAATTTGATCAAATTCAATGTAAACCATTTACATGCCATTTACACGAAACAACGTCCGCATTTGCATAAATTATTCGCACGAAATGCGTATAAAAAAAGCAATTGATGGCGTTATGACGTTATTCATTTCTTCAGAGATTCATTTAGAAGTAAAATTCATTTTTAATCGCAAACGGAGTACTTTCGTCACAGCTTCACCGCGAAAAGTAGTAAATTTGTCAAAGTTCTCCGTGTGGAATAATGTATTGATGTAGAATTTGGTTACTATGTCGTTTTGGTCCAGTGATAAATATTGCGAAAAACGTGGAAAAGATGGAAACGAGACTTTGGGATAACAGGAAACTGGGACAGCAACACTACACGCTGTACAAGAAAACGCCACCGCCATACGTCAAGTAGCAGCGCCGCTTTTAAACAGGATACTAGCGTTAGCCGATATCAAGAAGGCACTAACGGAGCGAGCGAGGGAGGCTAGAGAAAACGAGATCTTCCACTCTAAATCTTCTTCTCGACTTTTTCCGTCGATTCGCGTGTATTCTAGAACGAATGAAATCCGATGTTGCTTCGCTGCTTCTCGATTTTTCAGCCAAAGCTATGATTCTTTGCACTACTGCCTTCTCAGTGCGCCTTGACAAACTCTTATTCTTTATTATTCGGAGAAAAATGCGTGGCCGATTCGCTATTTCGTTGGCCGCATCCAACGAATCACGATTCTTCACCGCCACGTATTTTTCCCTTCGTGTCTTTCATTCTAACGCAACAATTCCAACATCACACATAGTAAGACAATTTGCAACTCGTGTGAAATGTTCGACTAGAAATCGTACATACTTACTGTTCGTAAGCGTTTTGCTCGTTTAAATCTTGGAACGTCGAGCCTCGCAATCGTGAGAAAATAACGATTAGTCGTGGAAAGCGAGATCAAGACTTGATTCATTGAACGTTTATAATCGTAACTGGGATGCAAAAGGTTGACTCTCTTCTTCCTCGGATTCTGATTCCGGTGGCTCGCCCTTTGGTCGAATCGGGATGATAATTGGTGTTTCTTTCAGCTCCATTCTACTGCAAGGATATCATCAGTGTGTTTCATTAATGTCTCAATATTTCGTATCATTCGATATCAACATTTTCATGTTCATTTCGAATTCCTTCTTCATTCAAAAATAGAATAGTATATTGTGTGGCAAGTGCGAGAAACCGAATTCTTTGACCAACGTGAAGTTTGCCGCACGAGCGCGGCGAGTGCGGCAACACATACTTTTTGTAACAAATGCACGAAAATTGCCATTTTATGCCTGCGGGGCGTGCGGAATCGCCTTTTTTGCAGACGGTGTACGCAAATCACGCAGAATATTGCGACAAAGTACGAAAATGCTGCGATTGCCCTAGCGGGTTGGTTTTGAGACTGTCTGAGACAGTCTCCCAATGTCTCCGTATGTCTCATGTTGTTTTTAACCGAAACGAGAGGAAATTTGAATGTAAAAGCTAATGTAAACATTACAAAACGATAGCATTAATTGAAACACATTAAAACACGATCGTCTACAAGACCTCTAAATTGCGTTATCATGAAAATGCGCCAACATCTTGAAGATGTTGCGATACTGCGAAGTCATATCTTGAAGTCATCTTAAAGGCGTTCGAATGGTCGCTTATTTAGGAGGCCGTAGCGTCTACGAGAAGTTAGCAAAAACTGTCTTTGAGACGTTACGCAACGTTCTTCAGAACATCGACGTTTGAAGCCATAACCTCGCTTCAAACGTCGATGACAACACACGACCGTCTAGAAGACCTCTAAATCGCGTTATCATGAAAATGCGCCAACATCTTTGTAAAGTTTGATGTTTTATATAATAATACTTTGACACGGTTGTTTAATATGAGAATTCTTTATTAAGATTTATGTTTATACGTGTCGTACACATCTTGTTCTGATTGCATATCCATGGCGTGTGTCTATAGCAGTCAGTGTTACCAACTGCTTAACTTATAACTATTACAATCTTGAAGATGTTGCAATACTGCGAAGTCATCTTAAAGACGTTCAAATGGCTGCTTATTTAGTAGGTCGTAGCGTCTGCGAGAAGTTAGCAAAAACTGTCTTCAAGACGTTACGCAACGTTTTTTTAGTGCATCGACGTTTGAAGCCATAACCTCACTTCAAACATCGATGCTCTACAAAACGTTGCGTAACGTCTTGAAGACAGTTTTTCAAGATGACTTCAAGATGTGACTTGGTAGCCAACATCTTCAAGATGTTGGCGAATTTTCAGGTCTTGTAGGCGATCGTGTGTTGTTGGGTAGTTCCCTTTCATCACATAGACGGCGCTACTTATCAATGAAAAAAAAAGGCGAGCCTGCTTTTCATTGGTGGAAGTTTCTCAGCAGTGCGAGATAGTAATTTACGTAACCATTTCGTCAAAATTTGTAAGAATGGCGATTTCTCGCACGGAAAATGGCGGTTTTCGTGCATGTTACGAAAAAGAACAAACGATTCTTTTTTGTTTTCTAAAGATGAAATACAATCTGTAGAGACTGAATGATGATTAAGGGGGGGAATAAATAAATTTGACGAGAAGCCTGTAATGGTTGTATGTAAATGAAATGTATTAACACTTACACTAGATAAAGCAATCATTCGATCGGTCAATCTTTTTCGTTTCATTGCTTCATTCAACGGAATTACAATAATGTAATTATGTGTACTTGACGACTGCATTTTCTACGCCACATTCAAGGCGGCTAATTATCGAATTATTCTTATCTACCATAACAATTAGTTTCATGTATTTCTAGAGCTGAACAGTATCCTTTCGTACATGGGGCATTTCGATTTTCTTTTTTTTGTATTTTTCATTTTCTCGCGCAAGGTTATAAGTATGTAACATATTTTTTTTCTATTCGGACATGACCTGATTTACAGCGAGTGTCGTTTCAATTTCTTACTACGTTTGAATTTCCGGAACTATCGTTTACACTTGAAAAAATTGTTTACTTTATATTTAACCGGAGCTTTCTCGTCTGCTTGAATTTTATGCTTATCAGCACCACGATAAAAGCTTAATTTTATTCATCGCTCACTTTTGTGCATTATTCACTACTATAAAGTGTTCACAAATGTTTTTTTTTTTCAATTTTTCCCTCAACGCTATTGTTGGGTCTAACAAACTAAAAAGGTTATCGGAAAAGGCGCTTATATGGAAATGAAATTCATTTTTGAAGTAACAGTTTTACCAGCCTCAAATCTGGGACTTTTTTTTATCATTGAAGTCTCGAAATCGGCATTTTTTCAACTCTATATTATCTTTCACTTATTTCTTTTGTAATTTGCATTCGCATAACGACTTAATCTCGAAACACCAAACAAATACCAGTTATACAACATTCTACAACAGACTCTTCGTTTTACAAATTCCTTTTTGTTTGTTTTAAAAAACGCCTTTGCTACGTTTACACGTTCATTGAATCGGGTCTGGAATTATTTGAAAATCATGGTTTTGTTGAGCTCCCGAATAAATAAAACAATAGATCGCTCTTAAATTACGTGAGTTGTTAACCCCCTCGAGCCGAAATTCCTTAATTTATGTTATTCATAAGTAATACGAATTTTATGTTTCTTTGCTTGCTACAATGCAAGCAATTGAAAATTTTTTCTTAATTAACAAATGGATTTTATTATGAAGTTATTGTTTTAAAAATCTGAAAAAATTCAGAGATGTTCTGCAGGTACTGAAATTTACTCTCGATTTTTTTCGGAATTTTTAATGAAAAACTGTTCAAGTTGCGGTCCAAAAGTTGATCAAAGTTTTTTCAGCTTCGAGATGACTGTTTTTCTTCGCATTGCGTTATCAATTAGGAATATTTGTTATTCATAAGTATTGCAAATATTATGTTTCTTCGCTTGCTGCAATGCAAGCAATCATAAATTTTTTCTTAATCAACAAATGGATTTTGTTATGAAGTAATCATGTTAAAAATCTGAAAAAATTCAGAGATGTTCTGCAGGTACTGAAATTTACTCTCAATTTTTTTCAAAATTTTTAATAAAAAACTGTCCAAATTGCGGACCAAAAGTTGATCAAAGTTTTCTCAGCTTCGAGACGACTGTTTTTCTTCGCATTGCGTTATCAATCAGAAATATCTGTTATTCATAAGTAGTGCAAATATTATGTTTCTTCGCTTGCTACAATGCAAGCAATTGAAAATTTTTTCTTAATTAACAAATGGATTTTGTTATGAATTTATTGTTTTAAAAATCTGAAAAAATTCAGGAATGTTCTGCAGGTACTGAAATTTACTCTCAATTTTTTTCAAAATTTTCAATGAACAATTGTATAAGTTGCTGTTGAAAGTTTCTGACTTTTAAATGTTTTTGTCGAAAATGCATATCGCGGACGAACTACCTATAATCATTTGCACTTTGCGTTTGGAAATTGGACTTGAAAATAGAATGAAAAGTTGTTGGGAGATTAATGTGTTTCGACAGGCACGAAGGGGTTGAACAATGATATTTGTTCAAATTAAAAATTTGTCTCTTGAACTTTACTGCAAATCGAACTTTGACAATTGCAGACGACCAGAAAACGAGTATTATTTGTGTTCGTACGATCCAGTGCAATTAGGCGTTCGCTAAAACTCGATAAAAAAAAACATGTGGCGCGATTTGCAACAAAATCCGGTGTTAGCGTTTTTTTAAAAACTAAGTCACGTTTTATTTTTTCCCTCGAAAAGTTGTCGGTCTAAAAATGTGAAAAACATTGGCAGTATATTTTAGCAGCTCATGAATATTCATAAATTTTTTCGCATTCATAATTTCAACGAAAAAAATACGAAAACCGTGTTTTAATTAACAAATGGATTTCGTGATGAAGTAATTGTTTTAAAAATGTGAAAAAATTCAGGAATGTTCTGCACACACTAGAATATACTCTCAATTTTTTTCGAATTTTTAAAACAAATATTTCACAAAATTCATTGTGTTTATTTTAAAGTTTCATCCATTTTGTTTTCATATCAAAATCTCCTCTCCAACTACGAATAAAAATGTGAAAAAAATTCAGAGTACATTCCAGCACTCGAAGAATACTCCCGAATTTTTTCAGAATTTTAAAATGATTATCTCTCAACAAAATCCATTTGTTAATTAACAAACATTTTTCATTCCGGTCAAAATTGAGTTCAAAAATCCCCAAAAATTCAGGCATGTTCACAAGCCACTAAAACATATAAACAATGTCGCAAAACGTTCAATCCAAACTTTTCCGAAAAAAGAAAACCACATAAACCAAAACGCAGCCACCGGATTCGCCGCAAATCGGTATCTGGCGAGTGCAAAAAAATGACATCCAGTTGGGTCCGAGTCTGAGCAGAATAGACTGTAACAAAACGTTTCCCACCGACGATACAATCGAGAACGCAGCTCGTTCACGTCAAAATGTTGAACAATTCAGCCTAAGCCAGTCTTTCCTTTCCACGTTAGCCCGTTTACCGAGTACTTAGTTCGCGACATATCGATCGGCTCGGTCTCAACCGCATCCCGGCGCGCATAAACGTCAACAACTTTGAAATCCCATTAGTTTATCACTATTTGGAATCCTGACACGTCGTGTCATCGATCCCTGCCCTTCCCACAATGAACACGTTTCGACAATTTCTAATAAGGCATTTAAGGCGCTACATCAGTTGAAAGTCCACTTCAGACTGTTATCAAATAGATTTACAAATCTCCTGATTATTGCCTTACGATTTAACGACTGCGTTTTCGTTATATTCCGAGCTTCCACAACGCTTCGACGTTTTCCGCATCCGCTGGACGAAATCAGAAGGAAATCAAAGCCTTTATCAAGCTTGAAATTTGCACAGATCGGCAAGTCCGCAGGCGAATTGTCCGGACTTGTGAGATCCTTCTAATTTTCATGACACACTTAACTTGATGCCTGACCCGAGAGAAGTCGTCTGGTTGTCCTTATTAAACGAGACTCGTAATTAAAACCGTATTAAAATGAAAACAAGCCGAATAAATGTTCTTTGTTTATTAAGACTTTTGGTGTCACTTAATTCGCCACACGACCGTTCTCGGATTATCATATTTTCCTGCGTCTTTAACGTCTTTCTATTTTACGGGAGTATTATATCCACACAATGATTATACATACATATTTTCCCGCTGCAAAATATTCTAATGAAAGCGCGATAAAGATCGTGCAAAATTACCGCTATTGTTGATCCACAATCTCGCGAAAAATATTCCCGGACACGATCGAAAGTGATACATTTCACGTGATCTCGCGGCGAGAAAGCTGCAAAGCTGCTCGTTTTCTTTATCCTTATCAACAACTTGGGAGTTTGCCTCCGCAAAATTTGTGTTTATTTCCTCATTCGGCTTGTGAACCAATCAAACGCGATTTATTCTTCATCTTTCCGCGGGACGGTTGATTTTCGTCACGAAAATGGCCTTTGGGGTCGTCCGAAATCCCGTCACAATGAATGACGAAGTTGCGGGATTTATATTCAATATGAAAATTTTCTTACAAATTTGTTGCTCGCGACTGATTTCCCGGCGCGTGACGTCATCGGCCGACCCCCTCCACTTTTTTTCACCTTTTCGCATTGGAAATGCACTCGCGCTAACGACATCTTTACAACATAATTCTATTTATTCAATAGTCAGTCTGCGTAAATCACTAATGTATGTTTTTTTTTCTGGAAAATGCCTTTTTTGTTGCTTCAAGTGGATCGATACTTTAATGCGAGGGTGAATTGGAAAAAATATTTATAATGCAACATAATCAATTACATTAAATCTCGAGGGAAAAAATCGCGAACATTTTAGGTTTTTTGGAAGAAAAATTTTTATTTTTCGACCAATTTGTATGTTCGGTCATTTTTATTGTTCACGGGACTTTTCGCAACAACTTCACCGTGGCGTTTTGAAAAATATCAATTTTCCAAAAAGATACATGCATTTGAACAATATAATTACCCGAACATGCGAATTGGCTAAGAAATAAAAGTTTTTTTTCCAAAAAACGGTTAAAATGTTCGATTTTTTCACTCGCGTATTTTTTTTCGTGAAGAAGAAGAGATTGTTAAACAAATTAAACTGGCATATAAAATGTAAATAATTATGTCGCATCATAAATATTTTTTCATCAAAATATCGATCCAGCTTGAAAAGAAAAAATCACTTTGTTCGTTACAAAGTATTTAGTTTCGTCCACTCTACAATATTTCGTAATATATTGAAAGAAATCATCGTGCCTTATTATTATCGTTATTATGCAGTTTTTATTAGTTGCAATTTATATCTATCTTATATAACGCCTCGCACTCTTTCAATAAAAACAATTGACAAAACGTCTTGTTGATTCATAGAATTTCCATTGCTACAAAAATTGCTTGAGAGGATTCCAAACGTCGATAGCGACAAAGATGTTTTGTTCCTCCAATATCGATTGCATCTTCGAGCTTCAAAAGTTCGGAAAAAATGTCGTATTTTCCTAGCATTTGCGATTTGTACTCGAAAAAATGAAATTGACGAGAGCGAATGAAAAGTAAGCGGAGAAACTCGTCAGATTTGCATGTATCGGCTTTGCCGTCCCTTGAAACAATATTCCAGCGCAGTTACTTAGATTGTCAAACGATTTCGTTGTATCAACAAAACTTTTCACGCCCCAAATGGCATATAACACATGTTCGACACACGCAGACATGCAGAGACGCACACACGTACCAAGTCCGTTCTTTTCGTCACACTTGGTCACGAAACACGTGTCTTATCGTGCATTTTCAATACACCCAAATGACAAAAGAACTACTTGGGAGCCCCATCGCCCCGCGATTCTCTAAAGCTATATTAAACGGTGTTTGTGCGATTCGAGAATCGATACGGTTTTTCGGAAAATTACAAAATAGTATTGCCACTTTAGTCCTCGATTATAGGTACACATATTTTTACGTTTATCTTAATTAGGGAGTCTCGGAACGAGCGCTATTTCATACACCGCGGATATGCTTTCGCAAAACGTCCAAGGTTTTATCATCAAACGTTTATAAAAATATCCTGATTCTTTGGATACTCCTTTTTCTTGCTGATGGATTCTCTCGCTCGTGAGTTTGCGTGCGGCACATCCCGATCAGACGTTATCCCTTGGCGTCTCGTCATTATCATCAGGAGGTGAGTTCTACTCCTGAGAATGATAGGACAACTTTTAATTTTCGCTCCGCAAATACTTCTAAAGGGATTTTTTTAAAGGGCCGCTTTTTCTTGCGATGAAGCGAGATTTCTCGTCCGTTTTACTACTTTTCTAGCAAAGCTGGGATGAGACAGTATATTTTACTACTGGGAAGTAGTAATTGAAAAAAAAAAATTTGCCGGGATGGAGGATCGAACGCAACCTTCGATGTGCGAACCGGCCACTAGAGCCACTCCGCTATTCATCCGATACAGGCACCTCGAGAACTTGACGACCTGCGCGCGCAGGTTGAGAGATTCTACTTCGAAAAAGTTACGTTTCAGGCTTGAATCGACGCATTTTTCACGTAGAAATGCCGGAAATTTGCATTTGTAGACTCCATTCGTGAAGAAACACGCGGAAAACGTCGTAGGCACTGCTTTTTGAGCCCTGTTTCGTAATTATTCAAATTCCAACGCACCATAGACATTCCAAAATTGGTACGAACCATAATGGACAAATAAAAATGCCAATGCAAAGTTAGTGCTCAGTAGTGTCTTTTCCCAGATTTTCCCTTTGGTTCCGAGCAAAATGGCGGCGAATTGAAAATAGCGACTACTGAGAAGCGGGAAAGGTGTGACGGAAGAAAAACTGTCTAGTGATTTGAAATGGAAACTCACCGATTGCGTACTTATCGTATGGATTAAACTTTCGGCCGTTGTTTTGTTGGGTTAAAACGAAGCTCAAAGAACGCCTCATACGCGTTCTGTGCGAAATGCAATTAACAGTCCTCAAATCACAGGATACTGCTTGAAAATTCATCCCTCGAGAGCAAACGGGAGGAGACGCGAAGTAGGCTAAATCATGTTGAGTTCACCCTAATGTGTCAAGATGTCATCATCTCGGGGCTACCTGAAATGTAACGGTAGAATACCTCGGTCATACCACATATCTTCTACTCAAAACTTTATTATACTTTAATAAGAGATTTTCTCGACTCCTCGACTTTCGTTTCATCGATCGGCCTTCAACGCTTTTCTTCATTCCCAACTACATTTTCATTATTCATACTGGAAATATCAACTATCGAGCACTTCCTTCGCGAATGTTTCATTCGCGCCGAATGGAATTTGCATTAATCATCTTCGTGGCAAGAAAAACAAATGTTCATTGCCCTTTTTGTTTATACAATTCGTAAAATGAGGCGGAGCAATTTCCCGACTTCCAGAAACTCATGATTTTCTGAAGCAGGCGCATTTCCTCGTTAGGGGACTATACAATTTCGAAAATTGCATTACGTGCAAACCGCATTACGTCATTTGCACAATAAATCATCGGCTTATGGTTCGCGAGTCCATTCAAGATTGTCTTAAAGGCCCTGTTTAAAACTCGGCGAGGACTTGTCACCTGCGCTTTCGCCACAATGTCGACCTACTCAAACTTTTCAGACATACGTTTAAGTGGCCGCTGTAAAAGGCTCGAAAAAAGTCAACGAGCTTTTGTTGGCCGCCGGCGATTTGCATCCACCTGCGAACGTTTTTCATTTTCCGCATTTTTCGCACCGCAAATCGTTCCTGATTTCACGTTTTCGTCATATCCCAGCATTTTTATGCTTTTCCCATCGCGTTTTAATACCTCGCGCCTTTTATGGACCAACGGCACGGTTTATGGTTTCAAAAAAGCCGATAAAAATGCGTTTCGAAATCTAATATGGCGTTTCTTTCGTGACTATTTGTTTTGCGGAGTCGCGTTGTTATAGGGTCGAGTATAGAAGCTCGCGTTAATTATTTGAGCATCCCAGTAGTTCAAGAAACAATCACATGTTTCGGACGCTCAACTTCGCTCACACGGCTTTCCCTGGGGTATAAAGCATCAACACACGCACGAGTTTCGAACTAGACTCTGTTGATCCCTTGGCGTAATCAATAATGCTAACTTCGCTATTGTGCCACATTTCTTAATGAACTAATTAATTATATTTGCTCGATCCCGGTACTCCCTTTTCAAAAGAGACACCATTTCCAGCCTCGAAACACGCAGGTTTTTCCAATTCCGCAGGCAAATTTCATCACAAATTACATATCAGAGCCTTTTATGAAACAATTTGTAATCACCTTGCTCAAAATTCAAATCTCCCGCGTTCGCATTTTCAAATCGCGCGCTCGCGCGGCTGCGAAGTTCGGCGCTCCGCCGCGAGGTGGCAGGCGTACAAAGCTTCTCGCAGCGCGCATTAGGGGCCGAGCTAGTATATATTGGCGTGGATTTTTCAAAATCAACCTCCTTTTTTGAATCCAAGGACGAAACATTTCATTTTAGAATCTTGTGGCGCCGAAAGAGCTCCGAAGTTGTGTAATTCTGCACGTGGCGAATATAATGAATCGTAGAATGCAAGATGATAGAAATAATTTTGTCCAATCGTCCATTTCATACAAAATTAATTCATCGATTCCGAAGGCGATGAAAATTCGCGCGGCAAACGCAAAGATCAAACGAAACTTAATAACCATTCTTTATATGCTCCGATTGACGAGAACAATGAACGCAATGAATGGTTTCGCGCGTGCACTGAAATTTCTTTACGTGCTATTGGGTTTCACTGGCGATCGTACGATTGTTACGTATTCTCATGCACACACAGAAGCTCGCACACCTGTTTCATCGAATCACTCACATTTTATTCGAACGTATCAATACTTCAATTTCAAAAGCCGATATTATGAATCAAGCGATGGAATAAAAACCTATCAATATTCATTTTTAGGGACGTTCCGTTGAATGAAGCGTGCGAAAATTAGGCCGCGGAGAAAGCACCGAATCAAGATATTGTTTATCGTATGTACCTCGGCAAAGAAAGGTGGGTTCGCCTGCGTATTGCGTAGGATAAGCAGGCGCTCGATCGCCCGGAAGTAAATAGGGGCAACGCTGCTCCACGGATTGGCAGAAAGTCCGACAAGGCTGCAATCTCGTCCAAGTCCCATTCTCCATCTTATTTTTCAAATCCAGTGGTTCCCCATGAGCAAAGTAAGGCACCAGGGAGCTGCACATCCATTTCCTATACGCCTCCTGAGACAATCAAGCGCGAGCTCGCGTTAAACATTTTTTTCCACCGCGAAAGAAATTATATTCAAGCTTGGAATACTTCCAAGTTTCTCCGAGTCCGAAGCAAAGGTATCGCGATATTTTATTCGGCAGCGTTTTGGGGGGAACGAGGGCGTTTCTATGGAGACTTAATCGAGCTGCTGGGCTTACATTTTCCAAACAAATGAGCGAACCTGATCAAACAAATGAATGAAATCGATTTTCTTAAGTTGCCCTTCAATTTCGTCGAGTGTACATCGGATATCTTGACTTGTAAACATTAATATAAACATACTCCGTTAATTATCGAGGAAATGGCTTTTTCCCGAGAGCCACTTCCCTTCCAGAATAAATAAAACGAGGGGGGATGTTATCGCCGGGCAAATAAAAATTACCCAACTTGCGAACTCACTCCGGTATTTCTTGGACTTTTTTTTTTGTATCAGTGATACCGCGATATATTCGATACGTTATACCCAACATGACAGTTCGCTTAGGGAAACGAAGATCATCCCCAACCCTCAGTGTTTGTGTATGCGGAACGATACGACTCTAAATATTGAGCTCTGAACTCGAAATATAAACGTGCATAGATCCCCGGGAAGATTCCCTTAAAATAAATGGCTTTACCGGGAAAAGCCGCGCTGATAAGCATTTTTTAATCGATAAGGGAAGGCAACTTTTGAAGCTTAAAAAATGTGATTCTGACAATTTGAGCGTAAAACTATTCGAGATGAGACGATGGGTGTGCAAATACTTTACGCTGAAATTGCTAAGGCGGTCAAGATAAATTCAACAAGCGACAATAAAGTATCGATTGAATGAATATTGCTTCGCAGGCGGGAACATGGCGTAGCCTCCACGCTCAATTGCTCGCCTTGTACTTCTTTCTTTAACATTCCGGTAAAACAGTACCTCGGCGTATCGTGTTTTATTTCATCTCATTTCCCGAATCTTGAACGGCGTAAACGTCCCATTTTTACACGAGCGCGAAAGCGACGTTTTACGATGATACCGAAGTTAGCTAAGATTCCGATTATGCTTTTTTTCCCGTGAAAAATTTCCGTTTTCCTGCACGAATTCCAAAGCTGAACAAACCCCAACGTTTCGTATCAAAAAGCAACAAATTGCAGAAAAAATGGCGAAGATTCCACGATTTGATTCATCTACGGTTCGGTTCGGTGCGGTGCGGTGCGGTGCGGTTCGGTTTCCGCAAGGTTGAATCATCACCAAGCAACAAATTGCAGAAAAATGGCATGGAAAAGACACCCCATAAACAGGGGTTGGTGTAAGGAAGGTTTCATGATGACAAAGCAACAAATTGCAGAGAAATGGCACGGAAAAGACAGCCCCTAAACAGGGGTAGGTTTAAGGAAGGTTTAATAAAGACAAAGCAAGAAATAGCAGAAATAAAAAAGACAAAGAAAGGCAGTAAAAAGTACCTTGCAATGCGTGCAATTAAAGATGACAGAGTAGGACTGGGCGCAGTCGTAGCGGCCCAAAACGTCTTCGAATTCGCAGTGCAGCCTGGCGGCAAGGCCATCTAGGGCAAGCAGTTCGTTTAAGGCCACGACGCATTTCGGGCCACCGTTGAGAACGTCCTCGAGTTGTCCACCCTCTCCGGGTGTAAGGGCGTTAACGACGGTGTGCTCGCAGCAATGCCGTAGACGCAGACCAGCCATGAACCAATATCGATTCTCTCTTGGGGTTAAAAAACTCAGCGGGCTATCCCTACCGAAATCGTCCCGACAAAGATCGTTCTTATGAGATTCCTCGAGGTAAAAAAGGCACTGTTCCGGAACCGTCCGCTTGCTACGAGCAGCGCTCGCGTCCTCTTCGTCCTTCGCCATTCTTTTCTTCCTCCTTTTCTTCTTTTTCTTGCGTTCCTTCTTCTTGAGTCGCTCGACCAGCCGGAACTCGTCGATGAGACGCTTGAAGGAGTGTTCCGAGGCGCATGGGACGGGACAACTTCTGGATACAGCTTCCTGGGGAGTACAACTGCCCGGGTAGTAATCCGGAGCCGAGCTCGTGAGGTCACACATCGAAAGCCACGGGTTCACGGGCCTCGCGAGTTCTTCGTCATCTCCCGATTTCACGCCCTCGTCCCGAGGCCAGTACTCCATCCGCGTCTTCTCGCTACCCTGTAATTCTTGACGATGTAATTCCATCGAGTACGAGGAATTAACGAGCCACGTTTGATTATTCCTCGTGGCATTGTTATAGCCGTCTTGTACGGCTGCCAAGGCGAAGACGCGGCTCGAGGAGTTGGTGAAATTAAGCAAAGGAAGCGCCACGAGATACATAAGAAAAAGATACGCCGGCGATACGTGCTGGCGAGCCCGTACACGCGTATTCCAGTCTCTGCTTCCAATTGTTTTCCCGATTTTACCAACCCCTTCGTATTGCGATGATTTGCCACCCTCATTGACTGATTGTTTCGAATATCGGGCAGTGTTAATGTTTCTCTGGTATTCGGAACGTTCGGCTTCCTCCTCCTCCTTCTCCTCCACTTCCATTTCCTCCGTTTCTTTCCTCCTCTTTCTCTTCCGTCTTCTTTTCTTCTTCTTCTTCTTTTTCTTCGCTTTCTTATTTCCAGCCTCTTTCCCGTGCCAAATCGCGCTATCCTCGCCATTCGCGTCCTCGCGATACCGCACACCGTCCTTGTCCTCGTCCTCGTCCTCCTCGTCATCCTCGTCGCCATTTTCCTCGAGAGAATCGATGCCAAACCTTTTTGCCGAAGCGCTATCCTCGTGGCAGTAACGGCAATTATTACTGCCGGGATTTTCCGTACCGGGGGATGAGAAATCGGCCTCGTCGTCGTCACATTGGCCAAGGTCGAAAGGCCGTTTCCCTTTCGACGTACAGCGAATAGAATTATCGCGAGATTGAGAATAATATCGGGCAGTGGAATATTTGTCGGGTAACCCCAGGCTTCCAGCAATATTCGCGACAAGAGAAACGGGAACAAAAGGTAAAACATGGTTGACGGCAACGACGAGGACGAGGGTCTCGCTTTCACGTGCCAGGTCGCATTTTCGCGGATTCGTAAAAGTAAGGACGAACGAGAAAAAGAGGCGGCGATCGCTCGTTTCAAGCGCCAAACTTCTGGGCGATTTCGCGATTCGGGGCGGCTCGAATAGCATGGGCGCGACGAGAAGGTGGCCACCTTTCTCCAAGCCTCGAAAAAGCCGTAGCAATAGCGACGACGGCGGTGGCGGGATTCGATGCCCTGCACGCGAGGTTCGTAAAAGCAGAGAAATAGCTCGCGTGGGCCAGGCTGCATCGCTGCGAAAATCTCCTCGCCCCACGTGCGGGCTTTTACCTTTTCCCGGCTCGTCGTTTTTTCCCTTCCGCCTCGCCGAGGCTCCAAGATCCCGGAGCAGCGGTGTCAATGGTATCAGCGGTACCAACAATAGTAATATCAACAACAACAACAACAACAAGAACAGAGGTACGCCGCCGCCGCTCGATAATCGGAGATGAGAACAGGAGTCCAGCTCCGAATTTATCTTCCGTTTCTTTCGTTTCTTCAATCGAGGTGGAAGATTCGCCGGGGGGCAGAGTTTCGAGGCAGGCCCCGCTGCCAAGAGCCTCAAAAGTTTTCCGAAACTTTGAGATACGGTCTCCTCCCTCTTCCCTGCAGCTGACGGTCTCGTCGAAGCTTCGATGACAGCGCCGCCAATAACGCGCCGCAGTACTCCGGGGCCGTTCCCGCGGCCCAGAACCGGCTTCGAGAATCCTTCGATGCCGCTTTCGCGACGCGGCACATGCAACACTGCTTTGGTGCCCGTTCCAGCGGGACAATGTCCGATAGCATTCGATCGCGAGGCCGCTGAAGGTACCACCGTGCGTTCCTCTTTTTGTCCCCCTGTCGAGGCTCGCGACGACTTCCCAGGACAGGGTACCGAGGTTCATGCTGCATCATGAACGCGCGCGATTGCCACGCTCGTTTATATTTTATTCCCTTATTTTGCGAACGGTTTTTTTTTTCGTAGTTTAAGGGATGATAACGACGCGCACACGCGCGTATTGAAAGCTGCTGTTTTTGGGCTGGTTTTTCTAAAGCCGCATCCGTCGATTGTTGCATCGACACACCCTCTCGCGACAACAAAAACCACGGCAGCACATCGTCGTTCTCGTCTTTCGCACACGGCACCCCCGGTTCTTCTCTGCCCCACTACGTCGCTTCTGTTTCTATCCCCGCGCGAGCGCCCCCTTTTTTTTTTTTATCAATATCCCTCTTTAGCGCCGCTATCCTCTCTTTAAGCGCATCTCTCTTTCTCCCTCTTCGAGTACGCGTTATATAAGATGAATTGTCCTGGCTTATCTCGCGAATTTCGCAGATTCTACCTTATCGGAGACATCGTCGATGTATTCGAGGAGACAGTAGTACGATCGATACCGGGTAGACGTGCTGGATTCTTCATCCGTTCTCTTATCGTTTCACGTGTCGCCCCTTTCGATGGGGATGCTGCTCGTTCCGAATCCTCGCGGCACACTGCTCCACTTTCCCCTTCGTCATTCGGCGGCGGCGGCGGCGGCGGCGGCGGCGGCGGCGACGGCAGCGACGGCGCTGACGATCCTCCCTCGACGATGCGCGCGTGTGTATATCCTGGACAGAGCTCTACGCGGCTTCGCCGCTCGTCGTCCCGCCGCTCAATGATCCAAATACACCGTCAAAAATGCCTTTCCGAAGCTCCGATTCAACAAGGGAAATTACCCTTCGCAATTACGAGAAAGAACCCGATCGGGGGCTGGAAAGACGCGCGAAAGGGAAGGGGGTGGGTGGAAAGCGAGGTAGGGGGTTGGCCTGGATGGCGATCGAGAAAAATGAAGGATGGGAAAGCACGATTTTCCGGAGGTTTAAGGGATGCCCTTTTTACCCCGAGGGTAACGCGCACCAAAGGGTTGTCTTTTCGGGGATGAAACTGCCTCGAAAACGCGAAAGCTTCGGGGTGAGCTTGGGACCGTCCCCGTTTAGTGGCTCGCGGATTTCGCGCCGTCGGCCATCTTCGTTTTTGCCGCTCCCCACTCGCTGGGGGGTGACTCGGCGAGCGCCTGTGCAATGTGTCAGCATCATCCCCTGCCCTCTTCGATGCTACCCTCGCATTTCTCGCGCCCGCGAGTGCTGCGAGTCGCGGCCTAAACCTCATCCCACGCGGCAATTTTCTACCACCCCCCTACCCCCCCCCCCCCGAATGCCGCCCCTTCGCTTCCTCTTCATCCTCTTCATCTTCTTACTCGCCGCAACCTCTGGCTACTACGACTCTTCAGCGTATACCAGCTTAACCGTGCTACGCGTCAGCACCCCTTGTTCTTGGAAATTCCGAAGATGTCCGGCATCCCTTTTTTTACGAGCGGGAAGAACGATTTGCCATTGGTTCTCGGGGTTTTTCGGGGAGCGCAGAAATTTCGAACCATCTCCGGAGACGGTTTTTTGGAATTAAAGATACGGCGAAAACGTGGGGAATCGCTCGTATTTTTTGGCGAGGGATCTTTTGGGGGGTGGAAAAATGATAACGCGTCATCGGGGAATGTAAAGACGAGTGTTCGGCCGAAGCTTTGGGGGGACTATAAGATTTTTATTAAATATGCGCGCGCAACTGGCACTCGTGCGGCGTGATGCGTGCATACTCGACGTGGGAATGAATTGCGCATGACGGTGGCGTCGAGGAATTTTAGTGAATCGATTATTCACGTTCAGCTGTCGCGGTAGTGGGTTAATCATGCAACTTTTCGACTTTCATCGCGTTACTTTCTCCGTATCGGCGCGTCGCCTTCGACATTTTATTCCGGGCGATTCGCATTTCTTATCGTTGCACGATCGAACACGTATTTTTTCGTATTTCGAGACGCGAATTCCCTTTTTTCGACGTTTATCTTTGATTGCGTAACGAGAAATGGGGCGGGGTGGGGGAAGTTGCCTCTTCCACTTATTCCGAAACTTGGGCGAAAGTTTTTTCTCGATTCATTATTTTTCATGCATTTTTTAGGGGGTGGGAGAAAGGGGGTTTTTGGGGTGATCAAATTTTATTATTTTCCGTATTATGCGCGAGGGGGTGGTGGTTAAATCGAGCTTAACTTTATGCTTTGATGATAGAAGAGCTTTTGAGTGGTTTCGACGATAGATTGAGGTTATTGTGAGATTTAAGCTGTAGAGGGACAAGATGAAACAGGGTGACACGGAGGAGACTCGATCTCGTAGCAGGCCGCAGGGGATGCACCATGTGCCCGAGGAGAAAGGGTTGAAAATCGAACTGCTATTGTGTTGTCACGTGCAGCCACTTGCCGTAACAATGCGAACGTTAGCCTAGTAGAATTCTTTGCAAATCGCGGGCATATACGTACGTCTCATATAAATACCTACGGAATTTGCACAAGTTCTCAGCGAGGGCGAAATTTAAGGGTTGTTTTGTGGGTTTTCATGCTTTTTTCGAACGGTTTTTGAGCTGGGATTTTGGGAATTATTGAGAACGTGGTTCAGGGGGTGATGGATTTTTATGCATTTTTTGAAATCTGAAAAAAACTGTTTTTTTAATTAACAAATGGATTTTGGTGGGAAGTTATTGTTTTAAAAATCTGGAAAAATTCAGGCATGTTCTGCGAGTGCTGGAATATACTCTATATTTTTTTTGGATTTTTATTCTGTATTTGAATATGAAAAAATTTTTTTTGAAAAATTTTTATTTTATTTTTTGTATGGTACAAATTTGAAAAGGATTAAAAATGTATTCTGGCGCTTGAAAAGTATTCCTGAATTATTTCAGATTTTTTAAACCATCATTACATAACAAAATCCATTTGTTAATTAAGAAAAAGGATTTTTTTTTTTTTTATAGTTTAATTTGAGTACAAAAATCTGAAAAAATGCATGAATGTTGATAAACTATTGACACATACTGTGAATTTTTTTCGAAATTGTCAATCGATAACTTTCCGATAGAAAAAATTAAATGTTAGGTTATTCCGGGAACTTTTTTGTTTTGTGCGATTTTATGTGTTTTTCGGAAAGTTTTTGAGCTGAGATTTTGGAAATTCTTTAGAGCGTGGTTCAGGGGTCAATGAATTTTTATACATTTTTTGGAATCTAAAAAACACTGTTTTTTTAATTAACAAATGGATTTTGGTAGGAAATTATTGTTTTAAAAACCTGAACAAATTCAGATATGTTCTTAAAGTGCTGGAATATACTCTGAATTTTTTTTAAATTTTTATTTCGTTTTTGAATAGAAAAAAATTTTAATTGAAAAAACTTTTTTCGATCTTTTCGAATAGTACAAATTTAAAAAAAATCGAGATTGTATTCGGGCACTTGAAAAGTGTTCCTGAATTATTTCAGATTTTTAAAACAATTATAACATAACAAAATCCATTTGTTAATTTAAAAAAAAGGATTTTATTTTTTTTCAAAGTTTAATTTGAGTACAAAAATCTGAAAAAATTCATGAATCTTTATCAACTACCGACACATGCTGTTAATTTTTTTCAAAATTATTGATCAATAACTTTCCGATAGAAAAAATAAAATGTTCGGTTATTCTGGGAACTTTTTTGTTTTGTGCGTTTTTATATTTTATTCGGAAAGTTTTTGAGCTGGGATTCAGAGGATTGTTGAGAGCGCGGTTCAGGAGTCAATAAATTTTTATGCGTTTTTTGGAATCTGAAAAACACGGTTTTCTTAATTAACAAATGGATTTTGGTGGGAAATTATTGTTTTAAAAATCTGAAAAAATTCAGGCATGTTTTTCGAGTGCTGGAATATACTCTGAATTTTTTTGAAATTTTTATTACATTTCTGAATATAGAAAAATTTAAATTGAAAAAAGTTTTTTGATCTTTTTGAATAGTACAAATTCAAAAAAAATTAGGAATGTATTCTAGCACTTGAAAAGTGCTCCTGAATAATTTCAGATTTTTAAAACAATTATTACATAACAAAATCCATTTGTTAATTTAAAAAAAAGGATTTAATTTTTTTTTCAAAGTTTAATTCGAGTACAAAAATCTGAAAAAATTCATGAATATTGATAAACTATCGATACATACTAACAATTTTTTTCGCAATTGTCAATCAACACCTTCCCAGTAAAAAATTCAAATATTCGTTTATTCCAGGAACTTTTTATTTTTCCACAATTTGTTTAATCGCCACTCGAGATTTTGAACCCTGATTTATCCCCAGCAGGGAGACGCTGCTTCCCCACAAAATTTATGGTGTTTTTACCGCTGCTCCGCGCCCAGGTTTAAATTCGTTCCCACCCCAAAACTGGTTTTCCCATAAATCCCGTTTTCTCCCTCAAAAAAGTTCCCTGGAGCAACGAAAAACAATTTTTTTCACACTTCACATAAATAAACCCATTTCCATTCGCATTATCAACTTTTTCGAACGACCCCAAAAAAAGCTGATAACATCGATCACGTGTAAAATTTCGAAATCCTAAAAAGCAATAAAATACAAAAATCCACTCGATACAAACCAGTTCTTCCACAAATCCACCATAAATTGCGTCTCCGTATCACCCGATTCGACGAGCTGAATTAAATTTAAATAAAATAAGCATAAAAAATTGCTCCCGCGATTTATTGGCGTAAAATGAAAAAGGGCGCTTCGTAATAAAAGACCGGGTAATTACAGTGAGTTTTCTTATTCAAGGTCATTTACACTATTCACACATCCAGTGCTATACACAGAGAATTCGAAGGTTACGATTAAAAATGCCGAGTTTCGGAAAACAAAATGCGAGCCTATAAAAATACAATCTGAAACGCGGACTCGCCGATTCGACGAACGAACGAGCCGGAGTCGGTAAAATGCATGTAATGTACACGACAAAATATCCCTTTTGCACCCCCCGTCAAAAATAAAGCCTTTCAACGAGGGCGAAATATTCCGCGGCGAAAAAAAAGCAATACTCATGGCAACTCGAAAAATATTGCGATTCGGACAGAAAATGCGTATCGAAAGACTAGGAATTGTGATTCGCTTAGCAACTAAATTCCGTCGAAATTGCGGCATGATTACGTGATGTTTGCAGCGGAATTGCACGAATACGATATGTACAATAAATTGGAAAGCGTAGAACGATAAAAAATTAAAACGATTCTGTACAAAAGAATGAATTGCTTAAATTAAGGGTTTTTTCCCTCGATTCCGAAAGTACTGAAGTCACTTGTGCGGTGCGAGTGAACATTTTTTTTTTTATGGCACGTGACGAGTCCCCGAATTCGACTCGTCTTCTACTTGAAAAATACGTCGCGTGTTAAAGCTAGAAATGTGATGCGGAAAAGGCCTTAATCTCGGTACCATCGTGAGAAAAGTCGTCAACAAATTACGGGAACTGAATAAAATTGACTAGTTATAACAACAAATTCATCACATTCCACGGATCGTTAAAATTACGACGCGCGCTCGCGTTTTCCCGCCTTTTTTCTTATCCCAATATTGCACGCGATCACAAACGTCATTTTTATTTCTCGTGGCGGAAAAACGGCGGCGCTTCGACCATTTCTAAAAAGACAATCAGAAATCTCGAGAAAGTTGATCTTCCTTAAAAAATTACGCAACTTACAGCTAAATCGTATGAATCCGTCGTTTTTACAGGTAAAATGGTAGATTCGATAAAAAAGAGGTTACGAAAGTGACGAAATTGCGGAGAATTACCGCGTTTCGTCGATTTCAGTATTGAGGTACATCGCATCGTGATACGTATAACATGGGTATATTTTTATATATTTACGTACGCGTTTATATATATTATAACTCCGTTTTGTACATACATACATCCGGGCAGCGGCGGCGACTTCAGAGATAATTATTTTCGACGGTTTCCGCGTCCTGGGTTTTTAAAGTCGCCATTTCTTCGGCTGAGCCGTTTTCGCCTTCTTGCTCGTCCACGAAACTTATGCTACCAGCTTTGTACCAAACCACAACGTCCACGACAAAAGCTAGCAAAAGAATGCCGCCCGTTGTCCCTAAAAACGCGGGGTCGCATCGAGCCAGGATTAGATCGCGTTGGTTTTTGTTTATTCATTTATTCGGGCTTCGGAGATCGTTCATCAATTGATAACATATAATTTGTTTTCTCCACGAAAAAAAATACAAGCGGGAAAAAGTTTTATGAACGTGCTCTTTTTTTGGGTTTTGTGCACGCGATAACGAGGGACTTTTTTATCCGAAAAATACGAGTGAAAGGATTCTGTTAGAAGACATCGGCATCTGTTGAATGAACAAAGGATTTTTTTTTCCGATGAAAACTTTTGATTTTATAAAAAAAAAAAAAAAAAAAAAAAAAAAAAAAAAAAAAAAAAAAAAAAAAAAAGAAAATGAATGGTTAAATTTTTACTTTAAATAATAAATTTTATCAGCTTTAATATACACCAATCAAAATAACTATACTTATGTCTAAATCATTTATATACGTACACTATTTCATATCTCTTTTATATAATTAACCTTTACTCACATCAC
>JABFQM010001109.1:0-24470 GCA_022816865.1 Zelostemma sp. ZL-2020
AAGGAGAGGCTGGAATGGAAGACGTTGTGGCGGTTGGCTCAGCCAAAGATACCTTAGAAGGTTCGGACGGAATCGGTCTCGATCTGGTAACAGGAGCGGAAGACGAGGATATCGTGTTATTGGATAAGTCCATTCGACGAAGAAAGCAACGTAGCAGCAGCAGCAAAATAAAATAACTTCAATGCTGAAAAATCGTTTAAAATATAATTAATAAAAAAAGAATCGTATACAAAGATATTGGATCCATCCTGTTTTAGAAAAAAAATTCTAACTTCAAATGTATTCAATACAAATTGTAAAATATAACATTTGTTTCGCCAGTTTATATTTATCAGTTTCATTACAATATTTGTTTTCGCAATATTAGCGTATTTACAATAGAAAAATTGAAATGATTGGATTTCAATGAGTAATACTTGGCATACTTGGTGATCCCACTACATCTATTATATCAGCTTTCACCTCTGGTTCTGTTTTCGGTTGTAACGCCAAAGGAATAGATAAAGTCTGTAATAAAAAATCAATCGAAATTAATTTCCATGTTTATACAAAACTGCATACACATTTTGGTGAAAATATGAAGTATGAAATGTGTACACACCCGTCCAGGAGCCAAAGCTTCATACTGATGTCTCAAGGACTGTAATTCGTAATCACAAGTAGCAAGAGCAGCTCGTAATTCCATATATAAAACGATGTCGCTACGAAGCTCATTGAATTGTTGGCATATTTGTTCTGTGGGTGGTGGGTTCAATTCTGGAACATAAGAAATTGACAATGTACTCTTGCTTCGAAGAACGACAATATTACATTCTCAAAAAGTAAAACAACGCACCGAGACCAAGCTCGTTTAACACTTGTTCGATGCCTTTCATTTTCTTCTGTCCCAAACTGCTGGGCAACTTGATTCTCTGCGACCGAAGAGAAACGCCGCTGTTTTTGAAGTCAGGGAACTTGATGCCAGCGGATTCGACAGCCTGTAATTTAACGGTCTACATAACAGACCGGGTAGTTCGTAAATGATAAAAGCCAAACAAAATAATAAAACATAGAAGAGTGCAGAAACGAAGCGAGGAACCAAATCTTTACATGAGACGAGTCTGTTTTGTTAGGCCGATTCCTGGACGAGCTGCTGCTCTTCTTCGAAGATTTCCTCTCGCTCTTTCTGGGATCTGCTTGGTGATCAGCAGCGGTTATCAGCTTCTGCAGATCCTGAGTTTTACGATCCCTTTCCTTCTTCCTTTGCTCGATTTTCCGCAGCTCCGTCAACAGCGTTTGTTCCTCCTCGACCTGCTCGGGAGTACGTTCGAATAACTTTTTCAACTGCTCCTTCCTGCGTCTTTCGTGTTCCGCATCGAACACAAAGATTTTCTCCACGTGAGACTTTGACTTCGTGAGCGCGGCGCAAACTTGGTAATACCTAAAATAAAGAACATACAAATTAGAAATGAAAAATGATCAAGTCTCAATTTTTCGTTACCTCTCTTTCAATTCCTCGGCGGTTCTCGGCGAGTATTTACTGATATCCCACCGATCGTGAACAATGATAAAGCGCAAATCGAACCGTCGACACAAATCGAACAAATGATCCGTTTCTAATTTCGTCCAGCCATTCGTGACCAAATGTTGAACGTACTCGGTGTTCGTGTAATTGGGTATCGGGATTTTTTTGTTGAATTTGGCAAAGGGATATTCCGTCCCGGATTCGGCGACTCGTCGCCAGTGGTGGAAAACGGCTCCGTCGCTCCTCGCGGGGTTGGTAAACGGCGTCCATTTCCAAGGACGGACTTTTCGCATGCCAAGCTTCGCCTTGGTCTGCTTGTACCCGGTGCAAGTATCGGCCGGGAACAGCGGGGGAACGTCGTTGTTGTCCTTGCATAAGAGGGCAAATACTTCGCGGTGCATACCCTCGGGGCGTTTCGGCACCCGGTATTCATACTTTTTTCGAGCTTTTCTGTCCCCTGCGATTATAGACTCTTTCGTGAGTTCTACCGTCATCGGGGCCTCGATGTCAAGGATGTCTCTTACGTCTGCCATTGTATTGTTTTGAAAGGAGACCTAACCTCGAAATCTGACTTTTCTCCGGTTTCTCGGATTTTGATCTCGTTTTTCGCGTAGATGTGAAGTCTACTTTCAATCCGAGTTTTTATGAATCGAGGGAAATGGGAAACCACGTTTTTCCGGAGTTTATTTGTCACTATTTGACAGCGACTTTATTCACATTGCATACACACTTTTTCTATATGAGGCGGAATGAAGTTCGTAACAAACTAGAGTTTCTAGGGATAACTAGTTCTAGGGACTCGTATTTCAGTATTTGGCAGCATGGCAGGCCATGGCATAAAATTACACACGTGTTGACATCGATTAAAGAATTCGCGTGTTTACATTTATAAAAATAAAATAAGAACGAGACGAAAAGTGCATCTCGAATGTATTTTCCTTAATACGCGACATCACGAGAAAAAAATGTGTTGTCTTTCGCTTGGACTTCCTTCTTGTCGACCTTCTTGTCGAGCAGAAGGAAATCATCATGTCTAAAAATGTGAAATGACGATTTTTACGTCAAATTTTCGCAATCATGACTACGCCGCGTTGAATGGCGCGAAATAGCTCGCGATTTTTCGTATTTCTGTGATAAAAATAACTTGCCGTACGGAAGCGATTGTTACGAATCGTAGGAAAATTCGACTCTCGTTATTCTTGGTTTTTTGCACTTTGACACCAAACGATGAGCGGTATTTTCAAAAAGTACAGGTAATTCGATATCACGTGCACTTTTCATCGCGAATTGTTAACTAATTTTTTAATATTTTGCAGGTTTGCCCCAGTTTTCGAGCAAATAAAATTGCATCTCGGGGAAAACCAAAATTTCCGCATCGTTCACACAGCGCCGGACAAAAGTCGGATAAAGGAGTATGAGGGACGAAAACTTGTCGGGTAAAATTATCGTTTGCGCAATGAAATCGTCGGAAAAGAAAGAAAAAAAATGTCGACCGAATGAATTTCATTTCCCGTAGATTCTCAATGGAGCAAATATACAGCGTCGTCTCGGACGTGCAGAATTACAAATACTTTGTTCCTTTTTGCAAAAAGTCTGCCATTCTGCACAAAAGAAACGGTTTCCTGAAGGCGAAACTGGAGATAGGTTTTCCGCCTTTGACGGAAAATTACACTTCTCAGGTGACGATGATTTATCCCCGACTGGTAAAGGCCGAGTGCACCGACGGCAAATTGTTCAATCACTTGAATACTCTTTGGATTTTTGGCCCTGGCTTGAACAATAATCCTCACACTAGCGTTATCGATTTTTCCCTGTCTTTTGAATTCAAGTCTTGGATCCATTCTCACTTGTCGAACTTATTTTTCAATGAAATTGTGAGGCAGATGGAAAATGCGTTCATTGACGAAGCCAAAAGACGGTTTGGTAAACCTTGTATAAAAACCGTGAGACTAGAGAGATAATTGTTGACGAGTTTTTGTACATAAAGTTGCGAATTCGACTGTACAGTAATTGAAAAAAGGAAATATACGAAAGGTACAAAGATAAACGATGTCTCTTTTTGTACAAAAATGTATTTCTTAAGTAAGGCATATGTGGATCTTTGTGAATGAACTTATGTTACATATTGTTATTCTCTCATTTACGACAGTAAACTTTTGATAATTCTAAGTAATACGATATAGTCTTTTCGAAGAATTCAAAATTCTTTGCAAAAATTTACATTTCGCAGTTGTAACCGGGCAGTGATCACGTTACATTTTATTTTCATTGGCATATTAAGATTTATACAAGAGTATTAAATTTCTTTTTAAAATAGCAACGTGCAAGATTAGTCTTACGTACGACATTAAATTTCAAGGAATGTCTCGAATTGACAGGAAAAAGTATCCAATTAAAAATGTGTGTAAGTACTCTTTCTAACGTCGCGAATGAATAAAATCAATTTCTACCTAAATACATAAAAATCACATACATAAATAAATGCATTAAATTATTGCACGTAACATAAATACACATTCATGTTTAAAAATCATGATTGTCTGCGACGCGATTACTCTACTTGCGCGCAATTGAAGACTAATTTATAAAACACATTAATGATCTAGGTGCTGCCTTTCTGTACGATTTCGCAAACGAATCATTAAACATTAGAGTTACGTTAACAAAAAAATCATTAAATTACTGTACTACTTGCGCGAATTAATCTGAATTTCCAAAAGTTCTTAAAAATTTAGATCATCCCAAGATTGGTAAAGTTGTTAGATAAATTAAAGCAAAGCAATATAATATGTGCCTTCAAAGTCGCATTAAAATCTAAAGCGATTCAAAAAAATCGGTCACTGGATCTAAAGCCATGTTAATCCCTTACATTTCACTGTTAAAACTAGCGTTAGCGAAAGTGCCATTTCCTGCGTAGACAATAATCTAACCAACCGAGGTCTAACTAAATATGACTCGTCAGTCTTTTGATCAATCTCAGATTCTCAGTGACATAGCACCCAAGTTGAATTGACGATTTGTGCACCGATCTGGATTACATGACTTTGAACTTGTACAGAACTTAGAAATACGTCTATTTAATTTTACAATTAAATAAGTCTCGCCCGCTGTGAAAATCACAGTTTCCATACGCTCTTGTGCTCTTCGAAGTTAGTGAAATGTAAAGAAAAGTTTTCCTGCGCGTTATTCCAACGTTTTACGTTGTACGGTGGATCAAAGTTTTTGTACTCTTTATGAAACTTGCAACTTATGCTAGGAGAAACGCCGTTGAAAAAGCGACGCTGTTGAAAATAACGTGAATAAACTCGGGTCCGCGTAAACGTCATACGCGTTAGAAATGCACAAAATCTCGATCTAATCGTTAACAATCCTGGCCACGAGGAGAATATCACATATTTACGAATTCTTTTACGCTTCTCTCCATAATAAAATTTAAAATCCAACAATGACGACTCGAATAATTTCCGATGATCGAGTCTAAGTACTAAAGTATCGTAATTTGCGATAATCGAGATGCGCTTAGCGCTTGAAGAGAGCTTCGCTTTCAGGATTGTCCTCCCTGTGTTTTTCGAGGTTTCCAGACAGGGTCGGATCTGGTCTTCGTCTTTTGAAGAAGCCCAGTTTCCACAGGAGCAGAGTCAACAGGATCAGCAACAAAAGTCCTGCCACAATCGCCACTATTATCACCCAAATAGGAACAGTTTCGCCGTCGTGCTGAATCAGATCCGGACTGACTATTGTTTCGGCCTGAAATTTAAATCATTACATCTTCTCTTCCGTTATTTTCCAAAAGAAAATTCTTACGGTGGCGTAATCGTCCTTGAGAGTTTCCTGCTGAACCATAGCGTCGACTATTTTAGCATTCGATGCGATTATGACCTTGTTCAATTTGGGATAATCTTCTACCAACGTAGAATTCCAGAGTCTGCAAGAAAGGAACAAATTAGTTTCTAGTTTTTTCTCAAATTTTCATTTCAAATCATCCTACCTCGCTTTCACAGTTATAATCGCTTCCTGTTTCCTTTGCAAATTGTAAATCACGCATGTTATGTCGAAACACTTCGCAGTGCCAGCCTTGCAATTCTATAAAACCAACTGATGTTAGATTCACAGTATCAATTAAATGGTCCAAATTATCATTGATTCCAAACCCACCAAGTTTACGCGATGTTGCTTCTTGCCATCCTCGTCAACGAAAATTTGCGTATTCACAACCTTTTCCGTGTCCCTTCTGCTTCGTACAAAGTTTGTGTGGTTCATAGAGTTGTAGGACGGAGTCGAGGGCGCGAAAAGGTCCAGATCTTCGAGACCAATGCTGCCTTGCAGCTTCAGCGGGTTCACGACGTGGCCACGAGATAACGTGCATTCGCCATCTCCGAGAGCTGATTCGACATTACCAGCAACATTAGTTTGCTTATTATTTAATGCAAAGTGTACAAAATTTGGGAAAAAGTGTACCCTGCACTGTCGGCATTTCTTCCAAGTACAACAGCCACTTTCCATGAGGTTTGTCATTGGCGACTTCGTAGGGCCAAGAAATGCGAACCTCCAGGTTGTTGACTTTCCACGGTCCCTCGTTGAACACTGTATAAATGTGCGAGACTCTCGGTCCAATTTCGTTCAGGTTCTTGATCGCGGATTCGCCGATTACGGGGCCGCCGTACAAGGACGTTTGTGCTTTTGCGGCTCTAAAATTGAAAAAAAATAACTATATGCAATACAAAATAATCGACAAAAAACCAACCCTTTAATAGACAATTCCGCTCTCTTGAGGATGGTGGCGTAAAGACGCAACGGTTCCTTCTCTTTGACTTCTTTAGACGTCGAATTGGCAAACACCACAAAGTCCAACTGAGATTCGTTGTCCTCTAAACCTTTAGGGTCGAATCTGACCTGTATGCTTACAGATTTTTCCTTCTTGAAAGGATTGCCAATGGCGCAAGTTACTATCGTCGTGTTGTACACGTTGCAAATAATGGACTCGTCGCTGCTCTTCCTGGCGATGTAGCTCAAACTGGGAGAATGCGTGATGAACAAGTTCGCCTCGTACGCGGACTCGCCTATGTTTTCCGCGTTCACATCCACCACGACTTCCTCTTTCTCGCCCAGCAAAAGTTCGTAAAAGTTGGGTTTGATCTTTGAAGCTGTAAAACGGTAAATCGATGTGTAAACTGTAGGACAAGTTTTGTAGCTTCAACAATAATTGTACCCAAAAGATTGAGCTTGGCTTGGATGCGAAGGTCGCTCTCGCAAATGTCATTGTTCCCGCAGTCTTTTTGGAAAGTCGCCTCGAACACGCGAGCGGCTTCTTGTTGATTTAGTATCGGAAAGTTCGTGATGTCCGGCAGTGGATCTCCCTCCCGGGGCATCACCGGCTGCTTTTGTATCAAGGTGTAGTTTAACCGGAACTTTATCGGCGATTGAATGTCCCTGGTGTTTTCCTAATGCACAAATTAATCAGTTTCATTGTTCACAAGTTCGATCAAAATTCCTTCAATTCACCTTGAGATAAACCGTTTCGGATTGACAGTGGGTCAATTTCGTCTTGTCTAAAGTGACGATGCGATTGACAAAGTGTGGCCTCGTTTTACTGTCCCCAAACCAAACCCGAGAAAATTTTTTCGACCCGGAATACGTTTCCGCCTCCAGAGTGTAATTCAGCGACAAATATTGCATGTCCTCGTATTTCATCAAAGATTCGGTCGAGCAACAAGCTTCGAAAGTGAAACTGAAAATAAAGAAAACGCTGAAATGAAAAACTATTCGAGGTTTAGTCCAAGGACAAAAGTGGATTTTTATTTTAACCATGTGTAGGTGGAGTCGACATCCGCGAGGCAACCAAACTTGTTCGGATCGATGGGCTCGATTTTATCTTGATACGTTGCATTTTTCATGGCGTATCGTATAGACGTTGTAATGTTGATGATTTTTCGTGCTCGGAGCAAGACGACGGCATCGTCGTCGTACGCTCCGATCAGTAAATCCGGATATCCGTTGAAATCCAAGTCCATGCCGCCGCTCAATGAGTATCCAAACGTACGCAGTGGAATTGGCGTTTCCTCGGCATAAATGACCTGCAGAATTCAAAAGACGTAAAGCATGAATATCTTATTTGCGATTCCCGTCGTATATTCAATTCCTTCACCTGTGACGGAGTAGTTATGATGCCATTTTTAGAACCCAAATAAATGTACACCGCGCCTTTCCCTTCGTAGGGTGCACCAACCGCAATGTCTTCGTAACCATCTTTATTCAAATCTCCTAAATTCGCCAAGGCGAATCCAAACCTGCAATATCATTGTTCATTATCATCACGAACTTTTACAAAATCGTAAGACGACTAAAAGTTACCTAGATTCCTCGCGACCAACAAGTTGCACGGGTTTGCATTTTTTATCACTGCTGTTGTTTCTACACAGTTTCGTGTACACGTACACCGCTCCTCCCACGGTTTTATTGAAGAAGAACGGTGCCGAAACAATCAGATCGGAAGTTCTGAAAAGGAAAAATAGTTTGAGTACTCTGTTGAAAATGAAAATGGAAAAATCATCAAGGATGCAATTACTTGTCCCCATTGACATCCGCCGAGGTTATTTGGTATCCAAAGCTGGAGGCGAATTGATATCCATTTAGGTAGAGCGCCGTTTGCATTTCCTGTTTGTAATACTGTTTGGTGAAAATCACGACTTGTCCGGTTCCATTCGACCGAGGCGCACCAGCAGCGTAACACAGGCCACTTCCAAAAAAGTTGCCAGCGGTCACGGACATACCTGTCGAAATGTGCAAATTACAAGCTCGGTTCAAGTTTACAAATGTCTTATTTCAACTGATCGTTTACCCAAATAACTGTATTTATCGATTTCGAGTTTGGGCGATTCGGGGCCTGGAGGCTCGTACGTCGTTCTGTCTTTTTTTAAGAAATCATCGCCACCGGGAACGCTAACGGTGAAAAGGGAACTCGTCCCCCTCCAAATGTATGGACCAGGTATACCGATAAACGCCCACTCCTGCGCGTCTTCCGTGGCGAGCACCCCGCTGGTTCCAGCCTGGCAGTAAGCAAATTCCACGTGACCTCTGTAAAGCAAGATGAAAAATTCCAAGACGAGCTCGACATAATTTCCTGAAATTGATCAACGTGTACCTGGCAGTTGGTTTGCCAGCGCAAGGTTTCTTCAGCTCGATGATTTGCAAATCCTGATTCAGGATGTAGCACTTTCCTTGTCCGTAAATCGCATTCTCGTTTTTCCGCATGTATCGATGCGCGCAAACCTGGAAATGAAGGAATCGAGTCAGATTATTCAATTTATCGAATTTTCAAGGAATTTTTATCAAGGTACTTACCAAGACTAATTTCCCCGCACCCTGGCTTTGCACGGTGACTCCGAGCCACTGGTCGTCGTTCACTTCGTCGCCGTTTGGCGGGAACAAAGTTTCCGAGTCGATGTCTGAAACGAATCGAGACAAATGTGAGAGAATGCATCAGCCTTTGGTGATCGGTGCAAATGATGTGCTTGAAACTGCTTCAGCTGGGTGTTCAAAGAACAAACATGACATGAGGTGTATCGCAAAAACTCGCTGGAAAATAGAGGCTTAAAAAACAAGATACCAGAGAGGATAGAGATCATGACATGGACCATGAAAGGGCAGAGGTCACGTTGGACGGATGATTTCTGTGGCTCGTCGCGTAAAAAACGAAACAATTTTCAACGAGTGCTTTGTCTTCTTCGTGTGCTGTTAAATTTTAGTACTTTAACTGAATTAGTTGCAGGAGCAAAATTATTGGAAATTGTATCAGCCGTTGTTATGCGACGTTCAGAAAGTAGTCTCGGGATGATCCCGAGCAAATTTTGTTGGTGGTTTGACAGATGAGATATCGAAGGAGCCGAGTTGGGTTTCGTTGTTAGTTCGGGACGTGGGCTTTTTGTTAGAAATCCACGGGCAATAAACTGCAACAAGAAAAACTTTGCAAGCTTCGCGCGCAAATAATCATAAAAAGCGCATGAAAAATTGCTTCGTCCATGAAAGATTATGCTGTTTTTCAAATTAGTCGTGTTACCGCTGGCGCGCTTTTGGCTTTAAAAAAATCAAGACCTTGAAGCTCAGCATGATGCCCATGCTTGAATGTTGGATTAGTGGTTTAATCGTGCACAGGAACGTTAAACATTCTGCAAAATATAACGTATGAGAAGTGTAAAACAAACACTCGAGAACTTGTTCATTCAGTTCATTCTCAAAGAACTCCGAAGGCTCACTTACTTGAAAAATAGGAACTCCCATCTTCATCCCGGACAACCGAAACATAATTTAATGTGAATTATTTGCACACGACAGATTTTTTAGTGGCGATACATGAGATGGACAAGTTAAAGTCCTTGAAATATACTGAGTATTTTCATTTATGGCAAATGTGTTTTGTTCTGTTTCCAAGGGGCTGTGAAAAATTGCTTTTCCTCGAATCCTCAACGGACTAAATTCACTCACTTGTTCTGCCATCAGTCACGACTTGTTCGCAATCTCGTGTTTCAGTGCTCAAAGGACATCGCCACAATGCACCTGATCTGTTCGTTTCCGGTTGCAAGTTCTGGTCCAAAGGAGCACCTACCAAAATCCTGGAAACATTTCAAGAAATTAAACATCGACTATGAAATTGCGAGTCGCGATTATGAATAGATAAATTGGTTATCGTATTGGAATGTTCATCAGGGTCGTGTTTCGTTCAATGAAACAGCGATTGCTCCAAGGATACGGTTACAAAAGTGGATTTTCATTCACAAATCACAGATTTTTTCTACATTCCGTTCGTAAGAATTCATGCATTTTCAAGTTCTTAGACTTTCGATGCTTCTGATTATGCAAATGAGTCACGAACGCATATAATGTAAATAACGAATGATGTAACTGAGTAAAGAAACACTAGATCAAATTTCAGAAAAAAAACATTCCAGGGGTTTCAGATTCTTCGTCTCGATCGTAACCCTAAAAAAACACGAAGGAATGAGAGCGTGGAAAAAGGGATTCATTTACAAAAATATTTCGTAAAATTGGCAGTTTCTTCGATGTATTTCGGAAGGAAAGTGAATCTATTATCGTGGATGTGTCCATTGCATTGGCACGTACCAGCTTACGCTGCTGTTTTTGCCGCCGTTTTCAACGAATTCCTGGTGCTCGGCGACGGCGTAACCGAAGTAGGACCCGGGCGCGCCTCTTTTGATAACAGGTATCCGTGATTCCAAATTAAAACTTCGGCCGTACTGTACACAGAGAACCGCGATAACCGCGAGGGACGAGCACTTCATTTCGGACCGCTGTTAGTAATTGTTCGCGTGCCCGTACGAGAAGTAAAAAGGCACGCATAAAACACCGCGTACCGCAATGCCTCGAAAAAGCGGAGATTAAGCGTCCCCTTTCTCACCTCGGGACCACTTTCTGTCCTCTATCATCGGATCGGAACCACCCACGCGCGAACACACAGCTCTGTCGCCTTTCTTTGAAAAAGCTGCCAGCCGCCAGCCCAGCTAAAAAAAACACCGCGCGCGCGCTTCAAGTTGGCAATCGTAAGACGACGATTTACTGTCACTTTGTTTTGACACTTTATCGCAGTTTGTTGTTATTCAAAATTAATGTATGATCGACGTAGTGGACTTTTAAATACAAGTAGAGTTTCATTTGTATCTAAGCATTGTTAGATCGAATTTTCCGTTTTTTTTTCTCTCGGCGAATCGAACAAACGATTCGTCCGTTCAAAAGGCGCGCCAATTTCTCCCCCAGAAAGTGACAGATGAAATCCCTAAAAAATTTTTGCACGCGAGGAAAATGGCTGGATTCGAAAGTGGATGGTAAATAAAGTCTTGAAATAGAAAAAAAAATATACAGCCGCGTCTCGCGTTAATCCCTTGTTGTTCGCGTCAACCGTCGGCGATGACGGATCGAGAAATTTGACGTTTTTCGAAGCGACGGTAAACGAGGTTTTCGTAACAAGATATATCGGCGCGCCTTAAAATGCTACGAGGGGGACTACATTTAGGGCGACAGATGCACATTCGTCATGAAATGGAGTGGAATCTTGACCTGTCACGCTTGATTAACCTACTTCACCTGCCGTCGCGTCAATAATTAATCTTCGCAATATCGCGAAATGTGGGCGTCGGGAATTTCGCGTTACGGCGATTTTCTTCGGGGAAAACGTTTTTTCGGGCAAATAATTCGAAAATTATAATTCTCGCCTTATCAATTTTTAGCAATTTCATGAACGTAAATTGAAAATTAATTTCTTTCAGCTGATTCGACGCGAATGTCATCGCGGGGGGTGAGAATGCACACATTTTCATTTCGTCGAGAAATGTCGTGTCCAGCACCATGTAAGTTTCCCAAAATTACTCTTCTATTTACATTATTTCCGAGACCCAATTTCGAAGTCTTTTTCAAAATTACTCGATTTCTACTTTCTACGCAATGTCACGATTTTACATGGTTCTTAAATGTCGAAACAGGTCGTTTAAGATGATGAGGATTAATTTCAAAACGCTGCTGCTCGTGCTGATCGTCGCCGTGCTGACTTCGGTACTGACGTCATGGAGCAACTGCGGCAGCTTTTTCTTTCTACGAAACTCGAATTGGAAGACCCAGATACAGCACAAAGTACATTAATTTTAAACCAGAGTAGTCGACAATTTCATTGTGCTCATTCCGATGTTTGATTTCAGGACCGAATCAACGAGTTTGGTTATCAGGAAATAGACTGTTACATAAATGGCGGTTACTCCGTCGGCTGCAGGAAAGAAGGGGACGAGGTGTACATCCCATTTTCGTTCATTCACAAATACTTCGAAGTAAGTTCTACTCGGCTGAACAAATGACGTTCTATTACAACGCTCTCTTCGCTTTTTCAGATCTACGGTAAATTGGCAACATACGATGGTCTGGAAAGGTTCGAATGGCTGCACAGTTACTCGAAAATAGTGAGTCCCAAGGGAAAGTACGAGTCTCACGGCGTGTTTATGACGTTCGAAAACTACAACGTGGAGGTGCGAGAGAGGGTGAAGTGCGTGAGCGGCATCGACGGAGTTCCCATTTCGACCCAGTGGGAGATCCAGGGATATTATTACCCCACGCAAATAGCTCAGTTTGGGTTGTCGCATTACAGCAAAAACTTGACAGAGCCGGAGCCTTACAGGAAGCTGATCGAGGATGCCGAGAGGGTCAAGCAGCCGTGGACTGTGCCGCAGGGTTCGGTCATTAGCCGGGTCTACGACAAGCGAGTCAACAGTTACGTCCTGAAGTACGCTACGCCAGAAACCAGCGCCTCCGGGATCTCTCTGAAAATGGAGCACGTGCTGGACTTTGTAATGAAATTTGATCTCTGTGCCAGAGAAAATGGCAGCGTTATCGTCGCTCTACAATCACGAGAAAGAAAAGATACCTACTTTATACATTACACGACGAGCAACGTTATCTTAAGGGTTTCCAACAATCATATTTACTACGGAATAGGCCAAGTGAGCAATCACTGGAAGCGCCTGACGAGGGACCTCGTCGTCGACCTGCAAAAGGGTCTTAGTCTTAATGATAAGAATAAGAAAAAATTGTCGCGCTCAAAATTGAAGGTGAATACGTGAAAAATGGCTTGTTTATCGATTACTGAAAGTGAATTTATTCCATAGGTGGTACGGATAATATTAACCGGCTCTGGGATGATTGACAATCTGACGTTATCGACCAGCGAACATATGGAGCAATTTTACGACGCTGCGCGCTGGTTCGTCGAGAACCAAAACGTCACTTCCGGCGGCTGGTCTAATCCTGTCAGGAGAAAAGTCTCCAGCGGCATGGCTATTCTCGAGCCCGGCTGGTACGGATTTTTCGTAGTTTGACTCTACGATTCTTGAAACTTGAATATAATTTAATTAAACTACGGAATGCGTTTTTTAGGTACTCCAGCATGGGTCAAGGACACGCCATCTCCGTTTTGTCTCGAGCTTACCATCAAACGGGAGAGGACAAATACTTGAGCGCAGCGGTACGAGGTCTGCGACCTTTTGGAGTTGCCTCTGGCAAAGGAGGAGTCGCTGCTACCTTCTTGGGAAAATATGTTTGGTACGAGGAGTACCCTACAACGCCGCCGTCCTTTATTCTCAACGGATTTATCTACTCCTTGATAGGCTTGTACGATTTGAAAAGCATTCTTTTAGCAGCCGGGAAGGACACGGCTGACGAAGTGTCGAAGCTGTTCGATCAAGGAATGATCTCCTTGAAGAACATGCTGACGTTGTATGACACAGGATCCGGAACCACTTACGATCTGCGTCATTTTACACTCAAGACTGCCCCTAATTTGGCGCGATGGGATTACCATTCAACGCACATTAATCAACTCCTTTTGCTAAGTACTATCGACGACGATGCTATTTTCATTACCACAGCGGAGAGATGGATTGGCTACATGAATGGCAAAAGAGCAGCGCATAATTAATGCGCTGCGTTTCTTGGCACACTTTTTTGAATTTCTTAACGTTGTTTTTAAACGTTACAAATGCTTGTTTCCGCGTTTTTATTTATTGCCGATTTGAAAACAGAAAATAATTAGAGTAACGTGAAAATTACTGTGTCAATTATAAACATTAGATTCATTTTACTTGGAGTAAAAATGGCATTTGTAATTATTGAAAATCGTTTCGGTTAAGAGACTTACGAATGTTTTTTCCCATGCTGAAATCAAAGTGATATTGTACTTTGGTTTTTCGTTATTTGACACTGGAATGGTTGGATTTCGAGTAATTTTGTTGTTGAATGCAACTTGTTCGTTAAAATATGATATTTGGAGTGCAAATGAAATTGCCAATCATTTATTTTCATACTGTAAAACATTTTGTGCAGTCGTTCCAGTGTTGATAATTAGAGTAAGAAATTTTCGCTTTTGTAAATATCTCATTTCATAATGACGTCATTAACTTATAACAACGCGACCATTTCATTAATTAAATTTGTCATTTCTTAGTATTTCAAAACTAAAAACCCTTGTTGCGAATGTTTGGGAATAGAAAAAGGATAATCCTGTAGAGCTTTTTCGACAAAAACCTCGCTTTACTCAAACTCGTCGAAAAAGAAGCCACTTTCTTGCGCCTTGTCCGAACAATGCAAACACTACCAAAGTTTTGCATGAGGAAACTGAACCTTTTACACGAACCCAATAGACAATACGAATTTTGTAAACTGCGTGCGTGAAAAATTTGGAGCGAATGTGTTTAGGGATTTCCCACTGCTTGCCGACATAGTGGTCGTTTCTGGTGCTTTCGAGATTTTCGAATCTCACGATCCAAAGTGTTAGTTGCCTTGATGTAAATTCCTCATTTCGATAAGGATCACGTAACGGCGGACGTTTAGTTGATGATTATCAAGTGTATCAATGTCAATAAATCAGGTATTTGCCCGCTTAATGTACATGAGACTGTTGAAACGGCGTAAAATTAGTTGATAAATACTTTTGTGTAAAAGTACCCAAGTACGCAAACTGCGAATTTCTTTTTCGCGAGCAGTCATAATTTAACGATTGTAAAGCGTTGTAAAGTTGAGAAACTTTGAAACGCTCTTGGCTTACTTACTGAAACTCGAAGCCGTCTTTGTAACCGTAAAGAATTTTGCGGACGACATGATTTTTTGTAAATGTATGATGGAAACATTGTGTAATGGCGATGTATAAATACTACTGTAATCAGACCTGATACATGCGATGTACTGGTAAACAATTAGACCAACAGGGTAGAAGATTGGTGATATATGATAGGTGTTCATTAGATAAATATTGTTTATCGAACAATGCTCAGAGTACCGACTAAACTGTAAACAATCGCGTTTTGCATGCGGCTTCTCGACACTGCAAGAAGCCTTTCGTAGGCGGAAATTATTTTTTTATCTACATTCCTTTCTTCGGTGCACTTTATCCGACTAGAAAAGGAACAAAACTAGAAACAAAACTTTGCCATTAATTTCATCATAATTTTACCAATTGTAATTGTATATTTGTATAAAGTCGTAAAATTGAGAAGGTAGAATGGCGGATTGTCACGTGCGAGCAAACACAGTCAATATAAACTCTAGAAGTGTAACGAAAAAAAATGAAACTTGTCCCGAATGAAAATTTGTCAAAGTTTGTTTCATGGGAAGAAAAAGGTTTCAAATATTTGAAAAAATTGGCACAAAAGCTTTTACTGGAGACTACTATAATAATTTTATACAATACGAGTAGTATTTTATAAACTTGAACATTCCAATAAAAGTAGGTAAAGAATGCGCTTTTGCTAGGCCTTTTAGCCCCTGTGCTTTCGTTTTGTAACCCCCACATCGGAGTGAAATGACTAAAGCTGTACGTGGACTTGTAATTGTAAAATATTTATGTAACCCGTCGATAGGACGATAGTTGTAATACGAGAAGTAGTATTTTTTCAACGAAAATTATTTTTTGCTAGTTCTATCCGCTGGAGATGCAACGACGCATCGCAATTACTGCTGCATTCTTACTTTCCCAACAAAAACTCGAGGCGACGTAAGATATTTGTGAGCAGTAGATATGTAGAGGATCGATCCACATTTTGTAAAAATTGCGGAAAGATTTGTGAACAAGATGTGTCGGAACTACTTATCAATAACCACACGAATTGTTAATAACGTGTCTTTATTTTCATTCAAAAAAATATAAATGAAACTGTTTTAAAGCTATTCAAATATTTTTTACAAGTTACAGGAATTAACGTGAGCTGTTATGGTTGTATAAAGTGACGGTCGATGAACGCAATTATTAACATTACCGAAATAATAACAATCGTTTTAGAAGAGTTTGACACTGTAGTTTTAGTAGTGATAAAATGAAGCGAAATGTTATTTATTTTACTCGAACAATGCAAATCTACGCTTTCGACTATTTCTATGGCATTGTAAATTGTTGATTCGTCACTTCATCGCACATAGAAACAATCGTAAAAATACAAGTCTAGACAAATATATGCCATTCAAATGAAAATTGCGTTTTTATTCTTTAAACGAATGTTTCGATTAATAATTTAAGCGATACGTCGATAGAATACATTCAAACATCGGCACCTTCGGAGTATTTCATCCAATAATTTAATAAATTTTATGATATTGGCGTATGATAATAATACCAAGTTCACATTGACAGTAGTTATAATCAATGAAGAAATACTCGATTACAATAACAGTTCTCTTTGCTCAGTAACTAATTCAAGTTATTACACGATTTGTTCGTAATTTATTCGACATTTTACGCCTCAAAATTATTTTAGTACAATTTCCTTAATCTAACAACACGAGCTTTAAATAATAATTCATTTCAATTCAAACAACATTTGACTAGCCACGAACTGAGTAATTGCCAACAGATTGTTATGCCAAAGGCCTCTCTTAACACTTTACGATAATTAATTTTGTACGTTACGGAATTTACTATCCAGAATGATTTCGACGATAAAAGCTCCAAACGGCGCGTTTACGTGTTTTTAAAACTACTCGGGTAAGCATTCGAGTCATGATTTGAAGAGGATTGCGGCAAGTCTGTGCCTGTACTGCAAGGAATCGTGGGTATATTGGAGCCTTGAATTGTAAACCCATAGTAATCTTCGCTGGCGGAAGCGACTGGTTTTATGGGCGAGGGTAAATTCACCTCGGAGCTTTGCACGTCGTCGAGCAAACTTCCTGGAGCATCCGAGGGATGTCCATCGCTGGTCAGACTGTCGATCTGAGGATCCAAACTGATAAGACTAGTATCGTCATCTGCTCGACTGTTGTTGTCCGTGCCATAATCGCCCGTGAACGGCGAGAAATCGAAGGTTGGGGAAGGCGTGGTGTAATCTTCCAGCAGAGAAATTTTTGAGCTTCCTTGCTGGTTCTTCTTTAATTCTCCTCTCGGTTCATCATTCGGAATTTGGCAGTAAACCTGCATTGAATAATCAAACGTTACGTTACTTTGTTACTTGAAAGTTTCGACGTTGAGAGGAAAAATACCTGCGGGGAAATCGGAGGCGGTAATTTGAAACACTCGTCGTCTTCGCGGTCCAAGTCTGTCGGGATTTTTTCATTGGGCTTTATTTCGAGCGGCATGTTGGTGATGGCGTTGTTCACTTCTGTTTCAACCTTTTCGTGGAATTGTATCATTTGGTTCTGCATGTCCAGAGCTTCCTTCAAGATTGTTTCGTTCTTTTCCTTTAAATCGTCCAGCAATTTTATGTCTTCACACATGAGGTGCAAACTCTGGGGGAAGAAAAATACGTAAAGAAGCTTTGTACGACTTTTTGCTGTAATCGATTGTTTGCTTTTTTCACCTCGCACATCATCAAAGCAGATTCCCATGTGTTTGCGGGCATTCTTTCTCCCGACATATAAGCTTTGAAATCTTTGTCCGTCATATTCAGCGACTCTGCGGTCAAGTTTTCTATGAACGACACAGCACAGCTCTGAAACAAAAATCTAATCGTTATATTTCGATGAAAGATTTTAGATTTTATACGCGTTTTGTGAATTAATATATACCAAGTTTGTAAAGTAGTAACCGCCTTCTCCCGTCATTAGTCGACTATCGTTGCAAAATCTTGTTATAAAGTTGATGTTACTCTTTAGCCGTGCAGGGTTTGCTTTGAGAACAATAAAAATGAGAGCGGGTAAAAATTCATCAGCTGACGCCGGACCACCGACGGACTGCTGCAGCAGTAAGAATATGTTTCTGCAACAACTGACTATACAAGCGAGCTTTTCCTGAGGTGCTTTAGCTGCATCCATGTTCAGCAAATCTGAAACAATTTTTGTTATTACATCAAATCTCATTTTTCAATCTTTCCAAAGACTTTGCAATTGAACCTGTGATCGAAGTGTAGACTAGTTCTCGAACTTCTAAACTGGTTTCGTGTATCCTGCACTCCAAATTCTTTCCACTGACCCAATTCAGTTGCCTTATTCTGAAATGAAAAGTGTTAAATTTCAAATTTCTCTCTACAAGTCATTTATTTCATTACTGATTGTTACCTATTTTGTATAGCTAAATCCTTTTCTTCGTCGTTGGTGTACGGAGAACAAAAGAGAATTCTGTACAAGACTGTCATTGTATACCTTTCGACGTAATCTAGAAGTCTTTCCTTCACTTCCGCTGACAAACCTAGAAAATACGTTAACGATGAGTACAGTTTCATTTCTCAAAAGCAAACTATTCTTGAAACAAATTCCAAATATACCAGCGTAAATAGCATCACTCCCCATTCGCTTGGCGAATTGCTGATAAAAGTTTTGTGTAATCTCTGAAAGTTCCTCTATCCTTTTCGTGTCCTTGTTCTGAATAATGTTGAATGCGAAAAAGTGCATGCACCTGTGCAAATCCTTTTCCATGGGAGAATTGGAAATCGACGAAAGCAAGTCTCGATTTTCGGACTTGATTTTCGCGAGATCCTGGTTGTCCTTCAGCAGTTCTTTCAGCAAATCTTCGTGAGGCTGAGCTGCAATTACAAAAAATATTAGTCAAGCAAATACATCGTTGTCCCTAGCTTCAAATTTTGCCTTTGCCGACCTTTGCTCGAGGGCTTTCGAAACATGGGAGGAAGAGAATCCATCAACTTCGATTTCTTGCCCTGCTGACGCTCCTTTTCCACTCTGTTGTCACTGAAACATGAATATTCAATGCTTATCATCGATTTTTCGGAAAAGCCCTAAATTTGTTTACGTAAAATGATCAACTACGACGTTTTGAGGAATCGATAAGGCACGTAGAAAAGTCTTATTCAAAGCTATCGATATTTGTACGAAAACAAAGTATTCCTCACTTTTCTCGATGCTGTTGTTGTTGCTGGACTTTTTTAGCTCGTTCCCGTTGGGCTCGCTGTTTTTGTAATTGTTCCCGGTAGCACTGGCTGCAATAACCTTGCCATTCGGCATTGCCGTAAAAATCGCAGCATTTCTTGCACTTTAAATCAGCCCCGTCGATCCTCAAAGTCGGTATCTTCGTGCTGTACATCGCGGCGGTTTCCGTCAACTTTTTCACTCCCGAATCGCTATATCAACGCGCGAAATTCATTACGAAGCAATGTGTCAAACTGATTCATCGCCCTTAACCTCAAAACGTCATTAATACCGCACCGCGATGCCAGCGCTGTTGTTTCGGCCGTTCGCCGAGTAACCTACTGCTGCTATTATCCAACTGTCAATCTAAAGAATAATAACAACCGTTTAATACATCGCGACATTCCAGGAAATTCGGCCCGAAGTCAAAATTTTAGTACAATGAACGACGAACGGTGATCCGGAGTGCGTTAATGCGAAATGTGCGAATGTTTGGGAAAACCTGTCCGCTGATTCATACCCAGATGGCAATGTGCGAACCCGCGGATCGTCAAGGAAGCGCGTACAACGCAGAATTGCGCGATAACATTTTCATGTCCCTCACGGACACCAGGAAGGTCTGGGTTGACGGCGTCGTCCCCGAAAGTGCGATACTTCTCGGCCGGGGCACCACCAAAAACGACAAAACCGCGGCAAATTCCTCGGAGAAATTAACGAATTACCAGGAAATGAAAATCAAAATTATTCAGGTTACGATAAGGAAGCCGGATCTGACTCACGGGGAATTAAAGCGTTTGGGTTGCAGTAGCGAGGGATTTGTCCTTGGTATATCGAAAATTTTTGTTCATCTTAAAGAAACGTTCAACGAATCTAAAAAAATTATTTTGCAGATGAAATAAGGAGGTTGCTGTGGCCGCGTCTCCTGGAAATCGGAGAAGACGAGTTCGAGCACGTCGACGATTTGAGCAGCGTCCATAAGCGAGTCCCGGAGGATATATACCAGCAGATTTTGAAGGACATCGCCAGAAGCGGGGGACATTTGCACCCGGATGCCACGGAGAAAGAGAATGAAACGTTTCAACGGGAAATGACCCAGCTCATCTGCTGGGTGTTGCACCGTCAACCTAGTCTCAAGTCGGTTCTTGGTCAAAGCACGAAAATTGGATGCGGCGATACCAGAATTTAAACCTTTTGTTTTTTGCAGTTATTATCAAGGATACAATGACATGGCAGCAACGATTTTAATAGTCATGGGCCTGCAAAGGGCGCTGTACGTTTTAGAAAGACTGACGTTAAAATTCCTAGAGCGTTTCATGGAGAAAACGATGGAGAAGGTCAACCAGGAATTGTTTTATATATTCGCGCTGTTGGAACGCAGGCATCCGACGTTATTGGAACATTTAGAAAAGTACGTTTATCGGAAATGAAACGATTGACGAAACGATTAGTAATGCTTTCCTTTCTTTTACAGTGTAGAATTATTTCCGCATTTCGCCCTGGCAGAGTACACTACGTGGTATGCGCACAAGTACGCGGAGAATCGTAAACTTCTGCATAGGCTGTTTGATTATTTCTTGGGGGCACCTTTGCTTCTACCTCTGTATTTGAGCACCTCCATAGTGGCCTACCGGGATGTTGAAATATTCAACACGACGCCAGACATGGGTCATACTCATAAAGTGCTCTGCACTGTGAGTGTTTCTTTGCTCACCCCCACGAAAAAATGTTGATCGAATTGTACAAATGTTGAATTTTGCAGCTACCGGAAGATTTGCCTTTTGAGAAATTATTGTTAGACGCAAAAAACCTGTACAGTCAATACCCACCGGAGTCGATAGAAAGCGACGTGACGGAGTACGATTTCAGGAGGCGGCGCAAAGAACAGGAATGGAAAGCAAAGACCGAGGCAACTCGCAAAGAGTATGAAAGGCAACGACAATTGCAAGTCGCACGTCGGGCGCAGCCACGAATTTCCTACGGCATACGCGGCGTCAAGACCTTCACCGTCGTCACGATTCTAGCCATCGGCATTTATGCATTTTTAAAATCGTCCTCGGGTCTCAACTGACATTAGCTGCATCTTTTTTTTTAACTTTTTTAATATTTTTTTTATTGAAAAATATATTTTTCACTATTATTGGGACACAACTTTTTTACGAATGTATTTTTATGTAAAATTTCGCATTCCTGTAATTTATCGTCCTGGAACTCGTGAAAATAAACGTGCGAATGAAATACGCGAGTACATAAAAGTGCTGAATTATGCAAGGCTCGATGATGCGACAGTTTTTTTTATTAATCGTAAGTAGAGGATGCTTTTTATGTTCTGTGATTGCTGTTGCGTAATTTACAGCTTTGTTGTAACGGACCGAGAGAATGTTGTATTATTTAATAATAAAAAACTACCAAAGGGAACAGTCAATGTACATAGATATTTAACAAAGTGCAAATAGATTGTAAATCTAATATATTTTATGTGTATAAAACTTTGTATCACATGTATTACAGTGTAGCGTCTCCTATGCTTTTACCAAGTACACTTTTATTCTGATTCGGAACATTTTATTTTAATTATTAAAAGATGAACAATTAAAATCAAATGCCATAAAATAAAGGCCATTTGTACAAATTAGACTTGTCGTCATTCAATCGGAATCCTATGATTTCACTATCCTAAATCCTGAGATATAACTGTACGTATTCCAACAAAATGCACAATTTTCTAAAATAATTTACATCCTTGTTATTAAGTAACGTCCAATGTGATTCAGCATGTTTCCAAACTTCATCAATTATAGATTTATTTTTTAGCGGAAAAACAAATCTGTGATTGGCGAAGTTTCAAGAGATTGTACTAGGCAAGACAATTATTTCGTTTTCAATGGAATCATTACTTCTTGTCCAGTTCGCCTTGTTCAACGATTGAACTTGAACATTACAATTTCAGAGTATTTACAGATATTAATTGATTTACAAAAATGTCCTGAAATTGACTAGATTTGTTCTCGTTAAAACGTGAGCACTTCTCTGATATAAGTAAGCACGGAAGAGTCTCGTAAAATCGTCATGTGATCCACTTTTTCGAAGGTTTCGTGGTATATTTTCTGCTTCTGTTTAGCTCGCCAGTGCAAACAACCCTCCAGACTTCGAAGGTTCACCGTTCCATCGCCTTCTCCTGGAATAAGTAGGGGAATCCCATCCACCGGTGTTCCTGGCTTGTAAAACAGCCTGAAAAAAATTCCATGTTACATCATTTCATTCCTCAATTGATTCGTCAGAATTTTCCTTTGTACCTTTCGACCGTGTCGACATTACTCCCGTGTAAACAATGCATCATGACTCCAGGAGCATCGAAATTCATTTGAAATGGCAAGTTGTCCTTGTAAAATTCCCAACCATTCGGCACGTTGATGTCCCTAAAAACATAACAAATTATACCAGCGACAATCGGGGTGAATTTTTCATTCAGATATGTCTTACATGAAAAATTGCTGGAAATCTTTGAGGGTGTAATTCTTTTCCTGGGTCTGCACGAGGACCTCGCTTTCCTTCCAAAACAGCTTCGAGGGCAGAAGCCAACCCAGACTAGGACTCGTAATTTGCTCATCCCTGAGAACGCTTCCTCGCAGCAAATACGCGCCTAAATCGTCACCTAGAAAAGAATCCGATTCCAAAATTTTCTTGATCGTTAAGGGTACGTCTTAATTATGGAATTGCGCTGTTACCAATGGCAAATACTTTGAGTGCTTTCACGGAGCCTCCCCACGGTGCAGCCAAAGTGATCAAAGAGCTGATGTATTTTTTCTTCCAGGCATCGCTCTGTCTTTGCAGGAAAATCAGCGACATCGGACCACCCATGCTATGACACAGCAATGTCACCGGTTGGTTGTTGTTCGTCGTGTAAGCTCGTTCTATCAGCGCCTTCAGCTTTACAAAAAATTCATCGCTTTCGTCTGTAAAAAGAATGTACCAAGAATCGAAGCGTGACTGACGATAAAAATTGTTAAACGCAAACGCACTGGGTCCTCTTCTGAAATCGTAGGGTGCTCCCAGAAGAGACACGTTTCTGACATAGCCCAACTGATTAACCAGCATGTTTCCAATGTCTTTAAAATATGATCCCGACGATGCTTTACTGGGGTCCAAGTACTCCACGACAAATGGGTCTCCCCAACCTGGCATCCTTATGTCCACTCCTTCCTGATTGGTTGTTTTCCTTGTGACGTTGTTGTAGTTCAATTTTATGTTGTCAATCTGTTGAATTTATTGCATATCTCATAAATGACGCTTACAATTCAATTATCTTTTTCTTGATTATTATTGAGACATGTTTGCAAAAAAAAGGAATTAAAAACAGCTGATTGCGAGTATTATATAAATACTGAACGTTTAAATGAGAGTTTCAACAACCATATGGAAAAATAATATAAAGTACTTTTTAGTTAATTCTTTTGCTTTAATTGTTTCATTGTTTACCCAGCAATCAATGATGATTGGAACCAATAGTTCGAGGTTCAACCAAACGTTGAAATAATCCTTTGTTTTTTTTTCGCAGATGTAATGCACCGCCGAAGTTTTATTGAGTTTTGCCTCCGCTTGACAGCCACCATCTCCTGGAACTGGGGACGATATTTATTTTCGGGTTTTCGAAGCACCATTTTTCGCTACTTCGGCGATGTTTGAAGCATTTTTTTCGCGAATAAACAAACCTAATATGACGGGCGACCTTTGGTTCCCTTTAAATCGATAACAGAAGACGTGAAAAGTGAAAAACGTAAAGAAAATGACACTGCGTAAAAGGCCAATTTGCATTCTTGTTTATTACGAAGGATACGTGGGGTACTGCTATGACGTTAACGAAAAATAAACGGGGTCGACTGATCGAGGCAGTTTTTTCTTTATATGCACACAGTAAACACGTCTAAATGCACTACTCGCGGATGACACGACACACTGACACATGTGCGTGGGCCGTGGTGTGATTTTCACTGTTGCCATTATGACAATATTGAGGCTTTCGGTGCAAGAACCGCCTGAGCGCTCGGCCAGTAGGCAGAAGAGGGGATGACGCACGGCGAAGGCGACAAAAGAAAGATCGAATTAATTTACAACGCAACAATCAACTCATCGTTTT
>JABFQM010001110.1:0-24462 GCA_022816865.1 Zelostemma sp. ZL-2020
CTTCCCTATTGTATCCATAGATAACTGATAAGAATGCCCTCAAGACCAAGAGGAAGGAAGTGATTCATCACGAGGTTTCCTGCCAATTGAAAGATCCGATACCAAAGAACAGCTCATTCATGAATCAACTGCAGAATGACAATGATCCTTAATGATTAGTCTCATTCGATTCTTTCCTGAGATTACGCAAAATCACAAAAAACTCGAAAAAAAATTATTTGAAGTCTTGACGATCCAATAAATTAACAAATTTTCGGTTCTTTCAATCCTTTCCATGAAAAATTAGTTCCGCAATTTTTGGTCTTGCCGAAAACCCGACTTTTCTCCCCAATCAATACACCCCAGCAAATAGTTTTTTCGATGCTCGAAATAACTAGAGCAACGTAACGAAAAACCATCAGTAGCAAATGTTTCGTTGCAACAACAATCAATCTTTCCGAGCGAAGCAGCTATTCCAGTTAGCGACCTAATTTAGTTTATTTATTTTTCACGACGTGTTAACATTCGACAAGTTTTCCTAGTTTTCCACCTCTGTCAATTTTGCTTAAAAATTTAATCGTCCTTCAAGAACTGAACAGAACAAAGTGTCACTGAAAGAGGCGAAAGTTTACACTAACTTAAGTAGTACGAGAAGAAAAAAATTCGGATGTAAGTTCTCCGCTATACATATATCCCTAACATAACGAGGTCAATTCTTGAAGAACTTTGGCGCTCCTGAAAATTTTACGCGACTTTATTACAAGGATTAAAAAGTCCTTGTTAAGGGTCTCGAGTGATCGATACGTCTACAGCCTTCGCTAATAATAAGCGATGCACTTGAATCATTAAGTTCATTACATTTTTCATCGCTTCTACCAAGTCAGCGTTTACTTTTTTATGCAATTTCGGATTGTTCCAAAATTACAGATGCACAAGACTATTTCAAAATAAATCATTGCATCTAAACATAAACCCAGACACATTTTATGCCGTCTCTTTTAGATGTCTTTTTATCAGATGCTCGTTTTACAACATTGACCATTTAAATTCCTTGTAGCGTTTATCAAGCGTCCAGAAAGTTGACGCGTGGTTGCGAGTCACAGTCGTCGAGAGTGTAAGATGTGTATGTAATGTATGCATTTTTTATTTTATCATTTTTGCATTATATTTTCTTTTTTTTCATACACAGATATGTGCGAGCAAAGCAACGAAACGACCGCATCACCACTGTTAGTTTTGGCCTCCGCGTGAGTTCGCGCGCGCGCGCTCTCTATGTTTGTACATGCGTGTAGGGTACTTGTGAATTAAGTGTGTTACTCCAGTCTTACATTCCAAGTTTTTCACTCATTAAAGCCTTTTAATTGGTTGACTTGTAAATCTTGATTTTTTGGATTCGTACTGCCCGCCTTAATCTACACATATTTATGTTATGTGTATTTTTTATGTGTCAAATGCGTGTGGTATATCGAGTGTAAATAGTCCAATTTTTATTTGAATAAATTCCTTGTAGAATACGGAAAAGTGCGAGTAAAAAGGACATGTTACAATATTATTTTTCAAACATCGAAACTTTCGATAATTATCATACGAAATTGTACATTTTGCGATAAGTTGTGATTCAAATCTTCCATTTCCCAGCATCCGTACCCCAAAATTAAATACCGTTAAAGCTCAACGTTCATTGGCGAAAGAGCTGAAACTCGAGTTTTGTAGAAATGAAATCTTCGTAGAAAATAAAGAGAGCACGAATTGATATTTAAATCGAACGTGTAACGCGAAACACCTCGACTTTCGCACAAGTCACGGATTGTAATAATAACTCGGCAAAAGAGATTAAACTGTCGTCTACTTCGAGGTAAACGTATTAAAAAGTCTTCCAAATGGAATGTAATGAAATTAACCACAGCTCATAACGCGCATTTATTCATGTAAAATAGAACGAATAATTTCCAAATATAAACGTGTAAAATTTTTCAATTAAACCTAGTTAAATTCCAGATTCCAATTAACAGTTCAAAGACAGGGAATAACAAAACGACGTTTAAAGCTTCATCAAGTTGCTTTTCCTACCCATCTCTCTCCATTTCTTCTGGATCCTCATCTCTATTTATCTTAAACTCGACAGAATTTCTCTTCGTTAGAAATCGTTTGCAGGGATCCCTTATTTAAATGAGGATTACACGGATTACGGTACGTACACTCCGTTACACGTGAAATATCTTCATCGCAATAGTTACAATGTTTAAAAATGCAAATGAATTTAACAACGCAGGAACGTCGCGAAATCTTCCCAAATTGATGAAACGAAGAAAACGAATTAAACGGGAATGATAAGCAAAAATATGGAGCAGTTAAAACGGGTAATAAGAGAGAACTTGCGCGAATAGAAATGTATTATTAGGGCTGAGTGTCGCGACGAGGAAATAGATTCAATAACGTCACCTTTTGTCTCGAATTAACGGCTTTCATCGGCAAAGTTTCGACACGCTCAAAATCGCCGGATTTAGAGCGATGAGATTTAATTTGAAAATGGAGAAAGAGCAAATAAATTTTTTCATTCCAAAGTTTTGATTTCGTGGGAGGAAAGAGTTTCTTAAATCAACGAAAGTACGAAAAAACTCGAAGACAAACTGACCTGGAAACCTGCTCCGAGTATTAAACAGATAACCCAAGAAGCCGATAAGGAAAACACGTTTTTCCCGCTGAGATAATGCTTCATTTAGATAAGAATGCTATTTTTCTTCGGTATCGGTGTGACTAGAAATCACCGATTCGTCCTCACGGAGAAGGCGAGATAAAGGAATCAATTTTTCTCATTAGTTTTGGAAAGCGATCGTTTACGTTTTCTCAGATTACGCTATTTATCGCAGATCTTTCACGTCTCCGCCAATTTCCCAAGTGTAATAAATCGATTGCCACTTCCTGCTTGATGCATTCGACGAATTATTTGAGAAAATTGAACTCTGCTTATCATTGATGTATCAATAGCGCCTTCGAGGAGGTTCAAGGATCGAGGATTCCGAAGGGAAGATAAAGTCTTGGTCGAAAAGCACCAATTTGTAATCACGTTTTTGGAACCGAGAATGAAGAAATCTCCGGAACATCCCCGTAACTCGAAAGTGAAATTACGAAAAACTTTATGTTGAAAAAACGATCCAAGTATCGAAAGAATTCGTGGTTTATCGTGACAGTCTCGGGACTGAAAAATTCAATTACGGAAAGTCGTAAAAAATGTGTCAAGGAACTAGCCATAAATCGATCATCAACCTTGACTATTACGCTCGCTCGGAACATATTTCTCAACGAATTGTACGTAACCGTCAAACGCTCGTGTCATTTCCCACAAAAAAAGCAACGGGGAGAGAGAATGAAATTTTTCAAAGACGATTTTGCGCAGCGAAATCACCAATAAGAACGGAATATCAGAAACCGAGAGCAATAAATCGTACTTTTTCCCACGTGAATTGAATAACAATTTCTTGATTAATTATACCGGAATATTTCAGTACCAGACCGAAGTATTGAATTTCGAACAAGCGGCTTTTACGTGTCTGCTAACCATTAGTACAAAAATATGTACTTATACATTTACGGCTTGTCGCGAAGTGACTTCAACTCTTTAAAACGCGCTCTTTAAGACTACGGTCGTTAGCAATTAGTTCGAAAACTTTGCAACAACCGCCATGCTCGGCACACCGATACACGTTGACCTCGTTTCTCCGCAGTAACGCGAAGCCGGAGAAACAGGAATTTGACAGTGGATAAATAAACAATATTTACAGCACGTTGCTTCTTGCATGGCTGTTCGCGAACAATCTTCACTTTTCTCGAGAAAAAAGTAGCGTGATAATGATCGTCATCAACGTAAAAAAGAATGCGAAATGCATTGTTACGAGCAGCGGAAAACGGAAGGGACAAAATGTAAATTTCACATTTCGGACCAATGAAGAATGATCGCGACGCCAGAAACCGAATTCCAAGGAGCAGCCAAAGGCAGATAAATGGAGATGGGTAGAAAACGCAACGTTTCATGATTTATCAATTATATTTCAAGAATGGATGGCGCAAATGATTCTCGCTTCATCCTTCGCTAATTCTCGCTTCGTCTCTTTCGATCTCTTTATCCATCATGCGCCCTTAAGAATCTAAAAACTCGCCCAACCGTGCAACGTAAAATATTGAATAATTAATTTTTCGCCCTCTTAAATTCATTCCGCTTTTTAGCGGATAACACTTTTTTCCAGCGCGGTCAAACTTTCCCGCGGCTGACTTGGTAATTATTCCCTCAATTACTTTCCGAAAAGCAAAATCTCCGCAACTTTTGTTGCAGCAATAAGACCCGTCGACGTTTTGTTCCAGTTTTTCTTTTAAAATTCATCGCAGCTGCCGCGAATCCCATTCGACCTACAAGCGTCACGCATAATTTGAATAACCCCTGAGATATACGTTCATTAATTGTACATTTCAATTACGAATACAAGCGAAATGTTAGATGTTCATGTTTATGAAACGAGGGGGTGAAACGTCCCGCAATCCGTCACTCAATTTACTCGATTAATTTTGACGTCATGACATTTCGACGATTCGAATTTTACATGCAAAGATTTGCCGGATAAATAACCGAATTTGTTGACAACAAATCTTGAATTTTTTACAATATTCATTAAAAAGTAAAACCGAATCCCATGCGAAAAAAATGTACTTAGCGATGCGTGGATTTTTCATTACTATTCATGATCTATGCGAGAATGAAAAATATTATTACTTTCATGAATATTTATACTTTTTTTGCCACGGAAAACTGTTCTTTAACTCCATTGTAAGATTCTTTACAATGCTTTCGCGTTTTTTTAATAAACTGTCCTACAAAGCTCGATAAAACTTTTTTTCTTTCTCCCTTTTATTTTGGGAATACATTTGCGAATGCAGCACTTGTCCGATATTGAATATATACTCCCGAAAACAATATTTACTCAAGAAATTTAAGAAGTTGAATAATGGATAAAAGTTTTGACAAGAATAAACTTCAATTCGAAGATTTATTACACCGAGGGGAATTTCTTAACAAGCTAGTCATCGTCAACATTATTTGTCTCCGAGCAAACATTTTTTCTCTTGTACATTCGGGAGAAAGTTTTCCGTTTCCATTAGAGTGAATTTTCTCGATGGAATTAATTTTATTTGAAAAAAACTAAGCAAATGCAAAGTTTATTCCAATTAACCGATTCTTTAAATTAATGAAGCAATTTCGCCTTCCGGTCAAGTCAAACATTCTGATCAAAAAGCTGAAAATTCACTCGATTAGGCGAGAAAAGCGGGATCAAATTTTCCCTTCCCTTTGTTTGTAACTTGTTAAGTGTCCTTGATTAAATATCATTTCGTTTAACAACAGCGCTCGATACTTGATTGCGACCGCGTTTTTCTCGTTACACGTCCTTTTATCCTCGCACTTCCATGTAAGTGATTTATCAAAATCACTCGTTTTGCACTCCGCAAGACGAACTCAATCAAGTGCAGAATTCCGCATCCAAATTTCCAACAGTAACAAACCGAATTCAATCAATTTCCACTACAAATAGAGTAGAAATTTTTCGTTGAAACGAAACAGAAAAGCGACTTGGAAATAAAAGTTTTCAAAGTATAAATGATCGCGCGTTAATTTTCAATTACTTTTTAATTAACAACAAATAGTTGCAAAGTCCATTTTATATTGAAACATTCATCAAGCGTTTGTCGATGTCAATTAAAACTGTGCTCTACTGCAAAATAAAGACTTTCAAATGTATGTATTCAGATTTAATGAGAGAAGATTAGCGAATTCGTGTTTTGCAAACAAAGATAGCGCGCGAAGTCGCAACGTAGTCAGACAAGCGCTTCAATTGAGTTCTGTTTTTGTACGGCGAGAAAGTGAAGAGTTTCGACCTTGTCGCCCCGGCTGACTGTAGTCCCACTCACTCTACTTGCCCGACTTCGTAGCGACTTAATCTATTCCACGGCAGTTACAAACTTTCGCATTCAACTTTATTATTTGCAGTAGACAATATTTTCAGCCCCGGCGTTATTACGCCAGCCATTCAAAAATGCCATAAATTATCCAAAGAAACATCGAAAATACCAAATGAAGTTTCAAACGATGGACTTTAAAAGTAAATGTTTGTCCCTAAACGAAAAGCAAGCAAACGAAACGAGTGTTGAATAAACAAACTCCGAAGCAACGCCAGCTGATTGCACGCTGCGGTTTAAATTTTGGCGCGAAACCTCGGCGGAATTGGAACAAGGATGTGCTTCAACTGCAGCGTCCAAAAGTCGGGTAAAAATATCTTCCCCGAATCGAAACGAGACGTTAAACAAAGCTGAAAAAGCAAGAAATCGAAGCGATTCGCCCATTTGCAAAAGTTACAAGAAAGTATAGATTCGTTAGTCGGCACAAACGGATCCTGCACTTGAATGAGCGAGTCTCGCCAGGAATGAACTTCCCCGCAGTCAACCGTGGCACCGATTGCGCATGGAAAAATCTCATTACTCCGTGACGAACCCGACGTTGTTCGCAAATACGGCTATCTTTTCTCGAATCCAACGAACCGGAAGAACCATTGTCTTGCTTTCCAAGGAGAGCAAAACAAGCCAATCGATCAACCACAAACAAACCCACAATCACGTACTTTCCCCATGCGCAGCGGTGTTTACAAATTCCAGAGAGCACAAAAGTGCGTTTGAGATTGATTAACGTAATTCTACGTCCCGTTTACATATGTGTGTGCATGGGAGTGTGTGTGTGCGTGTGTGTATTTGCGCGCGCGTGAGATTCTCATATGAGTGAAAGCCGCGAAAGAGGTCGTCGAGGTGTGCGTGATAGTAAAGGTATGACTCACCCGATACAGCCAGGGCGATCGCCGCCATGAGGGTCCAGCGTCTCATATTCGCGCGAAAGACGTCGGCTCTTCCGAGGTCAACCCTCCTCGTAGCGCGCCAGCGACTCGCCTCTTCCCCGAAGATGATGGCCACTGCCAGTCCTCGTCCTCTTCCAACTCGCCCCGTGTTTCTGTATCTTGTGTGTGTATACGTGTAAAAGAGTGTGTGTTACATATATAACTCTAGATATAACGATGCATTGGAGATTATATTAACACAAGAGCCACGAGGCGAAAACGCGCGAGCGTAGAGCAGCCGCGAACGCTTCGCAAGAGCCGAGACTCGCGAGCGTCATCGGCTTATCGGGGGCACGTGACCGCGTACCCCCGGTTACGGGGCACGACGAGCCGAGCGTAGCAATCGTCTCCACGTAACGCGCTTCCGATGCGTCTGCCCACACGCCGCCACTACTACTTCCGTCGTGCAGCATCGTGCATCGACATATCTCTCTTCGCGTGCCTTTTGTCCCTTGCTCCTTTCTATCTCTCTATCCCTTCCCCTCTCCTTCTTCAATCTCTGCTCTTTTCCGGCCACGAGCGCTTAATTATCGGCCCTCATCGCCCGGCCCTCGTCGTCCTAACAGCGACGAGCGATCCTGGTAACCATTTCACGCCGTCGATCACGAACATTTAACCAGAGACGAGCCGGGGCTCTTCTTGGCTACGACGAGCCTCGGATCCTCCGCGGTGCATTATCCCGTGTGCCGGATCGCGGCCGAGTGACGCGTCACCGTTATGGGCCTGTGCCAGATGCGCAAAACGAGGCGAGAAACGCTGGACTGATTTTCATTTAGCCCGCAGAGACAAAGACAGCCGCATGCCCCGAGCGAGACGGATAAAGCGAGGAAGAGGCTGTGTGCGCGAGGACCGAGTCTCCTCCGCGCGGCAACCCCCGCTCAACCCTCCGGCCCTTACCCCTCGAACCAGCCGCTGCGATATACCATCCCCACCCTAGAGATCTTAGTCTCTGGACCATGCCTTTCCACCCTCACGCTGACTCGTGCTCTTTCTTTCTACACCCTCTGTCCGTCTCTCACTTTTTCCCCGTCGCTAACAACCCCTCTTCCAACTCGCTCCACCCCCGTGCTCTTTCCACCTGCTATAGTGCGTGCCAACATCGCCGGAGAAGAGAGAATCGTTACTATGGCAAGATCAATATGATAGGACCGCGCATGCCTCGCTTTATATCCTTACTTTTCTATATATATATATATAGCTACCATTTATTTATATGTCGGTATATTTAATATGTATAGCATACCGATCCGAACGCGTTTACGGGGCTTATTTATTCGGCTTCGCCGAGTGACGCGACTACCCTGCACTCGAGTAGTAATTTCGCGCATTCGAAGGATGCGTGACAGAGTGTGCGTAACCCGCACGGCTCTTTGTAGGGGGTGCTCTCCTGACTTACTTTACGCGCCCCATTCTTGCCGGAGAATTTCAAGGCGCCGCACGTAGCGGTGGCAGTGGAAATCTCGTGGCACGTCCAGCCGGGCTTTCCTGTTTTTCGCATTATCCACTTATGCCCGGCGAGTATGCGGTCGAACGATGCGGCAAGACGAGCGAGGAACGCGAACGGAGCTGCCGAGTTGCGGGGATGAAAAACGAGGGGCGCGTTTTCGTTTATCCGGCGATGAGTGGCCGATATTTGATATCTGCCGATATAGCGCTCAATGGCGCGCGTGATTGCCGCGAAATCGTTGAAATGTTTATTGCGACGAGCTTCTTTTTTGCCGGCCTTTGCATTTCTTTACTTTAAAACGATTAGGACTTTTGGAATTTTGGGACGATTGATTTTTGCTTTCTATATCGCCAACGTGGATTTCGTTTTCACAAGAAATGCAGGTTTTGCGATTTTTATGTTTAGTAAATAGTGTAATGTATATGTGCACTGTAATTGAATTTAAAATGCGAACTGTCAGCAATTTAAACAGCTTAAGAAAAGTAAAGTCATTTTCGTCGGAATTGGTACAAAAACTTTTATTCATTTTTGATACAAAAATGAAATGGGCATGTTTCAAGCAATTTCAAGTTAATTGAATGCTCTGCTTTACCAGTACAAATTTTTTTCACGCGCTTTTCGTTCCTAAAACTTTAAGTTGAAGTTTTGGGAATATTAAAATTACGAATTGCATCTTCGTAAGAAACATGTTCAAATTGGAACAATGAAAAAACATTGAAAAATTATCTCACTGTCCCAGCCTCCCCCAACATTTTTCGCAATTTTTCATACCGCAAACGATAAAATCAAACGACAAATTGTGTTTTAATTCGGTCAATAAATTAATTGGTTGATTCTTTGTTTACAAAATCCCGCGCAGCAACTGACCAATCGATATTATTTTATCTGGAATTTGTACAGTTTGGTTTTCCGTCCATGAAGCGATTATAAATATGCATCATTTGTTAAAACAGAGACGATTAATTAATGACAAGACGGACAATGATGAATAATTTATTTTATTTTGCCTGCTGAATTACCTAAGATGAAAGGTTCGCCGATAAAAATGATATAGGTCAAATCAAGAATGTGATAACGAAAATTTACGAACCATCACATTTTATCACGAGGTAGTTATCACATTTTCTATGTGACCCGAGTAAATGCCGGAAAATGGTATTTTGGGTCTAATTGCCTAATTAGAATTAACTTTAATATACCATTAACATTAATGTAATCAAAGTCTGCGAATTCTTCGCATTCCATCAAATTGGGAGACTTTGAAAACCCCGAACGGCAGCGAATGATGTCGATTCCGAAGTAACTACCCCGAGTTTGCGTTGACATAGTCGAGATGTAAATTGCATCGTGCTTAAGTCGCGCCGACGTAGTCTGAATGTAAATAGCGTTAGCGCTGAGCAGCTCGGGTACGAAATAATGCAGTGTAACTGCCACGAGACAAAAATGCGCAGGCTATTAATTAAATTCGATTACGTCCTTCGAGAATAAATTTCTCCAATTGAAAACGGCATTTCCAACGCCCGGAGAATCTTTTATTAACAAATATTCCGTTGAATGACAAACAATACGTTTTTTAAGAGAATGAAAAGAAAGTTTTCTCTAAAAAATAAGCCGTACCATTTCGCCATTGAAAATTAAATTGCAACGAAATTTTACGAGCAAGCAGTCAACGATTTCTGCATTTTGTACCAGTTGTATTTACAAATACATTTGGGAAGAATTTTTTGCGTAACTGCTGTTGCAAGTGATAAAAACGAAAGATCGAATTCTCCTCTTGCCCCAGAGAAGCCGGAAACGTAAATCTGAAAATAAGCTCCGGCTTTTTATGTCTTTTTCATTTCCTCTTGAAAATTGTGAAAATTTCAAGGCAGCAAGATGCTTTAACTTGTTTTGCGTTTTTTTAAATTTTTCGAAGTTACAAAGAACGTCTCTTTTAAGCGCATTTTTTCTCGATTGGCACTTTGTAACTTTATGCAAACTTTTCGCACTGGTTTTTACAGTTTTTCTGCTGTTTTTAAACATTTCAAGTGGATTTGAAAACTGGTATTTCCGCTTCTGAAAACGCGACTTTTAAACCCGTAGCTAATTTCTCATAAAGATGGAAAATGCAATGTGTGGAATGTATAATTCGCGAAAATGTCAAATTATTACAAAACAATGCAAACAGATTGATATACCTACATTTTGAGATGTTTTTTAATTCCCCTTTTGAAAGTGCGGAAAATTTCTCAACAGAATGGTTGAATCTATTTTCTTTATCCATCAAATTTTCAACAAAAGTTAATTTTGCATTTTTTTCTCGGTTGACAATTATTCGTAACTTTATTCAAACTTTGCAAAGTTTTTCGCGAATTTTCCACGAAAATGGGAAATTGAATGACGCAGAATTTATAGCTCGCAACAATTCTGAACTATTGCGAAAATCTGCAAATAAATCGAAAAAAGTTCTTCCTTTTCAGATTTTTCAAATTTCTAGTAAAAAAATGGCAAAACAAGCGCTTCAATCTGTTTTGGTTCCTTTCTCAATGTTTTAAATTACATACGAGAAAGTAAATTTTTGATGTGGTTTTTTTTATTGACAATTCGTAACTTTATGCAAACTTTCCGCACTGGCTTTTACAGTTTTTCTGCTGTTTTTAAACATTTCAAGCGAATTTAAAAACTGGTGTTTCCGCTTCTGAAAACGCGATTTTTAAGTCTGTAGCGAATTTTCCATAAACTTGGAAAATGCATGGAATGTGTGGAATGTATAATTCGCGACAATTTTAAATTATCACAAAACAATGCACAGAAATTAAAATATCTGCATTTTGAGATGTTTTTTAATTCCCCTTAAAAGTGTTAATCTATCGAATTTTCAACAAACGTCAATTTCGCATTTTCCTCGATTAAAAATTATTTGTATTTTCCACGGAAATTGGAAATTTAATAATGCAGAATTTATAGCTCGCAAAAATCCGCAAAAAAATCGAAAAAAGTTCTCCCTATCCAGATTTCCCGAATTTCTACTTTCAATTCAAAAAAATGGCAAAACAACAAAACGCTTCAATCTGTTTAGGTTCCTTTTTCAATTTTTCAAAGTCGCGATTTCGTCAATTTTAAACGCCCCGTTTTTTTTATTGACAATCCGTAACTTTATTCAAACTTTGCAAAGTTTCCTGCCGTCTTCAAAGAGCGCACTTAAAAAGAACGAACAAAAAACTAATACTTCAAAGTCCGCAGCAAATGCTCCTCGAAAATGGGAAATGCACCGACGCGAGCGTATAATTCGCGAAAAGTCCGAAAGATAGTAAAACGCCGTGACCTAATGCCAAGAGATATTTCTTCTTCGGGTGACACGTCTGATCCGAAAATAAAATTCGATTACACGTGACGCCGTTCCGTAACCCCAAAAAAATGACTCTGCTTTTTCTCGCGAGCTGCTCGAAATTTGGTTGACTTTACGTGCATGCATTTGTCTGAAATACTTTAGTCCCCGCCGGATGTTACGTATTACGCTGAGAACGTGATCTGGGACGTCGTCTGGTAGCATAAGTTCGTGTACCACCCACACGCCCCCGAGCGTTTCCAATAAGATACGAATTTTCTACGTTTTATAGAAGAATTTCAAATAACATTTGCACTCTTTCGGGACTCTGCGGAGGCGGTGACATAATGCAGAATTTCGGATCCGCAGTAAAACGGCGCGTTAATAGCCCGAAAAATGCGCATAGATCGCGCATTACGAAAAGGAAAATGAATCTTTGTTTCGGATTTGAAACCGTGACAAGGCTCGGAAAATAGCGGCGGAATAATTTTTCTTTCCCGTTCCATATTTCCCTTTTTTGATTTCAGATAAGCACGTCTTGTCCCGAAATATCACGCTTTTCGAATTCGATAAAATGTAAATGTCGAGAAAAATGTTATTTATATGCGCAGGAGAATTTTATTGCTTTGTCTTCGAAACCGAATTGGATTCCTGAACTTTCTTTCATTTGGAGTTTTCAACTTTTGTTCTTTGCTATTTCGTTAGAAATTGTCAACCAGGGACTTCTTGGCCCATTTCCATTGTGTATTAGAAAGTGTCTTTGTTCATTATTGTACTTGTTTTTAACTCTTCAATTTATTCTTGTTATGATAAAACGCGGTTTTTACAATTCATTACCAGAGCTTTCTTCAAGATTTTCATTGTTTATTTCTTGAACAATAAAAAGGAAGTACATCATTGCTCGAATAGTCTCTCGTTGCAAATTTACAAACTCTGGAATTTTTCTCTTGTTCCTCGACTCGAATTTGAAGTTGTGAAACGAAAATTGTGAGTTTAATGCTCTTACCTTTTTTCTGGTTGTCCATTAAAATTTAAAAAACAAAACAAAACTTTCTCACTTTATTTGCCGTTTCGGAAAAAAGACGAGGCGTATCCAGTAATGCACAATTGCATTTGTTTTACTGCGTTGTTGCAATGCGAAAAATCCCGAAAATTTCGCGAACGGAAGTTGAATGTAATTCAATCTCCATTTTCACTTCTCGGTGCCAAGTTGGGAACTTTCCCGGCGTCGAACCGAATTTTTATTCCGATTTTCGAGTTCGCGATTATTAAAAATTTTGAAAACTCACCAGTTCGTTGTTTTTTTAATCCCTTGAATGCGGACCTACCTGTAATTAAAAAGATCAATGAATTTCATTGTTTTAATTGGTTTTCATTTTTTCCCTTTCTATCCAATTTCCCATTTTTATTTTTCACCTTTAAAACCCTCCCGTTAAAAAAATCGCGAGGTCGAATCCCGAGGATTCGAACCCGCGCTCTCCAGTTTCGATGACGTCACCGCGCCTCTGATTTCATTGGTCGCGGCCATTGATCGAACAATTCGAACGGAAAATCGAATTTTTTGGTTTTTAAATGAATTGGTTTACGGAATCTATGAAATTATATAGTTGATGAAATCTTAATTGTTACCTTTAGACAGCAAGTTGAATGCTTGACCTTGGAATCGGCGGGATTTCCTGGTCGATCGATGATCCCAAATTGTCAACATAACACAAAATCACTACACGCCACACATACACGTTTATTAAATATAAACATAAGCATTATTGCGAACTCTATACTTTACGCGGTTAATTTTAGTGTTATTTTATTCCAAAATTATAAAAAGGAGGGAACGAATCCGATTTGCTCGGACATCGCAAGTTTCTTGATTCCGAGAATTATTAATACACCGCGTCAGTCTCGTACGATTTTGGAGAATTCGGTCAGTCAGAATGAAATTTATACGCTAGTATGGATGAATTGTGTTCTAGTTTACTATTCCGAAGAAAATTTTCTGAATAAATTTTCGGAAACGATTGAGAGATCGGAAAAAATGCCGCGTTAACCGCGACGACGACGCAGAAGCGAACAGCAAATTCAATATGGCGGTCCATAATAGTTCTACTTTTCTCCGCTGCAAACAACGCTGCAAAGAAGATTCAAATGATTCAAATGCAAGGAAAAAATGCGAAAAACGAAAAAATAATAATAAATACATTAAAATAGAATAAAAATACCGAAGAGATTGGGAAAATACGGATAATGACAACAATATCAATTTTTCTAAAGTTTTTGGTGATCTTTTATATTTTTGATATATTCTTATATCAACTTTTGTATTTTCGCTCACGCAAAAAGAAAGAAAAACATTGCCAAAAGTATAACTTATTGTTTTCACATGGTCTCTCATAAAATTCAGATCATAAAGGTTCAAATAAACGAGACTTTACTATCTCATTTTTTTTTAAACTGCGCTCCTATTTGTACCATTATCATCGCGCAAGGTTGGCAAGTCTTCAATCGATGCTGCTGCTATCTACTGGCTAAATAGTCTCAGACTCCTGTCCAACTTCTTCAATTACCAGCAAATAATTTTTTACAATTAATTCATATTAATCGCTCCCAAAAATCGTGCTTTTCGTCCGCGAGCAGTGGCTAAGTTTAATTTCCAATTATGGCTACTCTCGAAGATAAATCTATTTGGGAAGACGGAGAGGTAAGATTTATTCTCGCATTTGTTAGGTTATGTTATGAATGACAAGCATTTCTCCCTTCACAATCACCCCAAGTATTGATATAAAACTACTTGATCCGTATTTTAAACAGTTACAATGTTCTCAGCAAAACTCGATCTCGAAAACATTTCTAAATCATTCAAACATTCGAGAAAAATCTTCGAATGACGTTTACGATACTCGATTATCAATAAAGTTCCCTCGATTTAATAAGACATCAACATATATCAAACAACAATCACTAATTTTTCGTTTCATTATGTGCACTAAAAAAATACACTGTCAAAACTCGAATAAATATTAATTACAAAAACTGCAATTACAGGAAGCACTAGGAGAAGATGTTCTCCGCATGTCCACCGACGAAATAGTCTCCCGCACTCGTCTGCTGGACAACGAAATAAAAATAATGAAAAGCGAAGTAATGAGAATATCCCACGAGCTGCAGGCTCAAAACGACAAAATAAAGGAGAACACGGAGAAAATCAAAGTCAACAAGACTCTGCCCTACCTCGTCTCCAACGTCATAGAGCTGCTCGACGTCGATCCCCAAGACATGGGCGAGGAAGACGGCTCAGTCGTCGACCTGGATGCCCAGAGAAAAGGGAAATGCGCGGTCATAAAGACCTCAACTCGCCAAACGTACTTTCTTCCTGTTATAGGCCTCGTCGACGCGGAAGCTTTGAAACCTGGTGACCTCGTCGGGGTCAACAAAGACAGCTACCTCGTCCTGGAAACTCTGCCAGCGGAATACGACGCTCGAGTGAAAGCCATGGAAGTTGACGAGAGACCGACGGAGCAATACTCCGATATCGGTGGTCTGGACAAACAAATCCAGGAACTGATCGAAGCCGTGGTGCTGCCTATGACTCACAAAGAGAAGTTCGAGAACTTAGGGATTCAGCCACCCAAAGGGGTTTTATTGTACGGACCCCCGGGTACGGGAAAAACGCTCCTGGCCAGAGCCTGTGCCGCGCAAACAAAGTCGACCTTCTTGAAACTCGCCGGGCCCCAACTGGTGCAAATGTTCATCGGCGATGGCGCAAAACTGGTTCGCGACGCTTTCTCTCTGGCTAAGGAAAAAGCGCCGGCGATTATTTTCATCGACGAGCTGGACGCCATTGGAACCAAGCGTTTCGACTCGGAAAAAGCCGGAGACCGAGAGGTGCAAAGAACCATGTTGGAGCTGTTGAATCAATTGGATGGATTCAGCTCGACCGCCGATATCAAAGTCATTGCCGCGACTAACAGAGTAGACATTTTGGATCCTGCGCTGCTCAGGTCAGGACGATTGGATAGAAAAATCGAGTTCCCGCACCCCAACGAGGAAGCGAGGGCACGGATAATGCAGATTCATTCGCGGAAGATGAACATGTCGCCAGATGTCAACTTCGAGGAATTGTCCCGATCGACCGACGACTTCAACGGTGCCCAATGCAAGGCCGTTTGCGTCGAAGCGGTAATTTTGTTTTACAAGTTTGTAGATGGTTTGATATAGGAATGTGATTAATGACAATTTTTTTTCAGGGTATGATTGCACTGAGACGTAATGCGACGGCAGTGACTCACGAAGACTTAATGGAGGCGATTAACGAAGTTCAGGCTAAAAAGAAGGCCAACCTCAATTACTACGCTTAAACGGAATCGCGTATTTTGTATTTATTAGCATTTGTAAGAACACGTACACTACAAACACATGTTAGAAACGGAATTCGCTTGGAGTCTAAAAAGAAATAAAAACAGTTTGTTAAATACGCATTTTATTTGTAATTATTGTTGGGTTGTTCCCAAATTATAAATTATTTTGAAGAAACGACAACTAAAATTATCATTTTCTAAATGCGAATTGCCTTATTAAGTTTCGTATATAAGAACCGGAACACCCAAAATGTTGATGTGAAAATATAGTCTTACATGATTACATTTTGGTTTCATTATCTTAACGTCTTCTGTGGCTACTCCTCTTCCTTAGCCTGAAATTGAAAATACAAAAAATTAGTAGCTGCGCATTTTAAAGTAATTCAAAAAAATAAACAATTCTTAAAAGGGCTTTACTTTTTGGGTCCTTTGACAAAGCACCAATCAACAGAGATCGCCTGGCCCAGAATTTCTGTACCATTCAATGCGTCTTTCGCTGCTTGTGCCTCTTTGAATGTCTCGTACTCGACCAAAGCGTAACCCTTGAGGAATCCAGTTCGTCTGTCGAGATTGAGGTGCAGATTTTTTATCTGACCAAATTCTGAAAATTTATCTTGAATGTCATCTTCCTGGGCTTCTTCGTGGACGGAATTTATGAACAATATCCATCCTTCTACAGCTGGAATTCAAATGTTTTCTACATTAATTCAAAATACTATTTGGAATAAATTTAATAATATTTGATTTTGAAGTGAATTCTTGGAGTTCAATGTTTTGTTTTTACAAGTTTCCTACATCTTTGTGGACCAGGTTCGTCGTCATTATCTTCGATGACGCTGATGGACTCATATTGCCCTACGTCATCCCTCACAAGCTCCGTGGTGTGACCTCGTCCTTTCCTCTTCTTCGCCTTTTCCTTCAACCTTGCGATTCCCTCTAAAAAAACCATACAAACATTATTTACGTAAACTGTAAAAAGACTGTAAAATAGTAAAAAAAACAACGATCTATCATCAATGAGAGTAATAAAATCAATGAATAAATAAATCGAGACATTCATCTTCGAAAACTGTTTTCTATTTTCGATAATACTTCGATGAATTTAGGTTAGGTTGTCGACGCAATTTAGATTTGACTGTAAAATTCGCGTTAAAGACTTACGATCGCCCTCGTCGTCGACCTCGAACTCTTCCGCGTTATCAATATCCAAAACATCTGCCATTTTTTTATTATATTCTTAGCGCTTACGAAAATTACTATTATTTTGATCGACACAAAATTGAAGACAAAATGTGGCAACGGTAACAGCGCCCTCTCGGCTTGCCGTGGAGATTTGTCGAACTAAGCGAAATTTAAATCGATTTCATATTTTAATGATGTTTGAAGTGTTACCTTTTTATACATTTTTACAAATTAAGGGGATTTGGGAGTACGAAAATGGAAAAAAAATGAATGAACCTTCAAATTAAAGTTTTCATATACTTTTTAATTGAAAAGAATAGATTTATTATAACAAAACTGGCATTAATATAATATATATAACATTCATACAAGTAAAATCTGTACACATACGCACCAACAAACAATTTATATTACAATTTTGTATACTCACAATTTACACATGAGACATTCAATGTCGAATCTTTGAATCAAGAGTTCATAGAGAAAATTCGAGTTGAAATCCATTGGTTTTCGAAAAAAAACTACTCAAGTCCATTTCGCCGTAACGGAAATGGACTCGAGCAATTTGACCAGAAATCCACGGCAATAATTGCCCATGTCTAGATTAAAAAACTAATTATCGGTGAAACTATTACGATTTGAAAATTGAACCCATACAATATTCAAGCGATTTTCAAGCGGAAGCTACAGACTCATAAACGTGAAATTCCGTACAATTCTTTCGGTTAAACACAGCTTGTCTCATAAAACAACGTAACTATCCAAAAATTTAAACAGTTGCTCGTAATAATTTCTCCTGAAGGTTACTTTTAGTACTTTTTCTTCATAATATAATAACTATTTGTTTTATTAACATTAGTTTTAAAGCCATCGCCGTTCCCACGACGATAACCATAATCACCAAGATTTCCATTCTCGATGCAATAAACAATATAAAGAATTAAGTAACACAATATTTAAATGTAAGTCGGAGAATCTTCCAAGCTGGTGTCGCAAGCGATGCATTTGCTCGAGTCTCTCTCGTTAATCAGCGTGCATTTGGGGCATTCTTTGCCTCCACTGGCCAAAGGCGTGTCTTCGTTACCCTTGTGCCTCGATTTATTGCACATTTCGCAAATCGAGTTCTCTTGGACATTCAAGTACGTGCACGACGCGCAATTCCACTTGTTGGCGTCTTCGTCCTTCTTCACTTTCTCCCCGATTATCCCAACCTCTTTCATGGACTCCATTATCTCCGTCACTCCTTTACTTTGATTCGGAACAACGCGATTGTTCTTCTTGACTTTTTCTTGCACGAGATCAGACTCCATTTTCAAGTCGGTCAACAAAACGTCGGAGATCGGGATTTTCTTACTGCTTTCCTTGTTATTCAGCGACCTGTTCGAATACCCCTCCACTTCCTCGACGTAAGCTCGGCTCGGCTTTTCCTTCTCCTGATGCCGCGCGTACTTTTCCTCGGCTTCCAGATAGGCTTTCAAATTCTTATGCTTCGAGGGCCGCGACTCGCTATCCCGCATTTTTTGGTGCAGAATATCGTCTCGGTCCCCCAGGTCTTTGGAGTAGCCCTGGCTCTTCAAATTCTGAAACACGTAGTCCCAGTCATTTTCCTTGTGAGGATTCGTCAATTTGGAAGGCTTCTTCTCCGTTTTTCCATACTCGCGGCGGTCGCCGCTTCCGGCGTACTGGGTGAAAGAATCGATCTCGTCGTACTCCGGGCTTCGGCCCTGGGCTTTTCCGTTGTAGGCTTTCTCATAGTTTGGCGTGTCCAGTTCGATGAGCTGGCCTGTCGGGACTCGACAATGCGTTGACATTACGTGTGGGTACATCGGGCCGCTCGTTTGCCCGTATTTGTTCCCTCGCATGGGATGAGCGTAGGTATTGCAGCGGTTTTCGAAACCGTTATTTATCGGGTACATGGCATGTCGGTTTAGGGTACCATCGTCCATGCATTGGTAGTCCCATTGGCACGGTTGTACTAAAGGCACATTGTAGTTGCTCACTCCCATGTTGTAAGGGTGATGACCCTGGCTCATGATGTCCGCCATAAGAGGCTGCACATTACAGTAACCCAATGGATGATTTCGCTTAATTTTTTCAAGGCAGCGATAGTTCAGTGCCCGGATCGCCTGCTCCGGAGATCTGACAAAGCTTTCCCGGAACTTGAGGACTTCTAGCCAAGTGATGCTGATGCTGTAATTTTTCGACACGGCTTCCCAGATCTTTTTTAAAATCTGTGGAAAATTTTGAGGGGTTGGGGTTTAAACTGGAATTTGATTGAAAGATTTTGGCAAAAATAGTTTACCTGGCATTCTACAAAGGCCACAATAGCATCTCTGCTCACGTTGGACACTTTGTCAGGGTCTATGGGAGTTTCCAGAGTCATAACGCCTATGCTCGTGTGTTTGTATCCCATGAGTTCAAACATCAATTCAGCCCCGACTAAATTTGTTTCCACTTCATGCTTGTAGTAGCCGCTATAAGTCTACAACAAAATATTTTTTAGTTTCGATGAATGGAAATATTTTAATATTGCTTGGTTTCTTGTTTGGTAACGTCAGAACTGACCCTCAGTGTTCTGTACTCTTTTCTCCAAGGCTGAGCTAAGAGATTAGCCGCGTATAAAGCAATCGCACTCCAAGCAGTGCAAGCTCTGTATCCACTGAAGTCTTGCAAAGTCGCCGCAGATCTGTGCAGAATATTGCCCGTTTCCTGGAATACATACTTGTTCCCATGAGGAACCAGGCACAAGAATTCCTCGATGATACCTGAGTTCAATGGAAGATTGGTCAGCGATTGTTTGGGAAATGTAATTTTGAGTGACCATTGTACCTTCCAATTTCCTACGTTGTTCAATTTTCTGGGGACTATCGTCGATTTGCAAATATGCCAAATGGCATTCCTCGAGTCTCTTGCTAATCTCGATCAGTTTATGATCGCAAGTGTAATCATTCGCCATTCTATCGAGGTTCATCGCATTAAGGATTCGACAACTCTTTCTGCCAAATCAGTCCGTATAAATCTATCGCAAAAAATACAAAACATGTAATTGTAGAGCAATTTTTCAAACGAAATTTTATAAATGATAAAAAAAGTGTCCTGACATCGATAAGTGACTCATGAATTGTGATACCTCGGGTGAATTTCGCAGAAGCTTAATCGTGGTTACTGACGTTACTGATAAAACAAGAAAATCGAAACAAAAGAAAAAAAATCGAAACAAATGGTTTAGGAACGAAAAGATCGAAACAAAAGCTGCGAAATTACTTGCGAGATTTATGGCCGTTGCAAGTGTCTCATTATTCCTAAGCAATGCAATTTCCCGGTTTCGGATCGGAATCTTGGAGAGAATTACGGCCAGCTCCAACCTAAAAATAAATCCTATATTTAGAAGTTCCTCCAGCTAATTCGAACATCGTCCTCGCGACGAAGAGCACGATTTTACGTCGAGTCCTCGAACGGAACGTACGATTTTACGAGTTTCTTCTTCTCGGTGCAAAAGCATTTTACGTGTATTGACAAGTATAAAATATTTATTTTTCATTCACAACAATAATATATTTTCGTTTTTGGTTATGTTGTTTCGTTCGCTTGTCAAGTTTTGCAGGCGCACGTTGCGTCCTTTTTTAAACGCGTGCAAAAGAAAAGGACGGCGATAGTCCGGGGCGTACTCCGATTTAAATTCATCGTGTAAACTCAGCTTTCGACCTTTCCCGACTTGACCGCTACGGGCAACAAATTTTCGACGTTATTTCAGGTTATTTCGAACTCGTTTCGTGTCAGTTTTGTGTTTATTTTGGAGCTTCGGAATTCAACCTGCTTCGATTTCAAAAAGATTCGAATACTTCACGGAAATGACAAACATTTCCAAGCGGAAAAAACACTCCAATCTAAAGGTACGAGCGTCTGGCATTTGCTCAATTTTTTTTCGATGTATTCGTTAACCATTTATTTTTATTTGCGTTTCAGAGTCTCGGAGATCACGACGAATTTTTGAGTCGAATAACGAAGTCGCTTTATTACGCCAAACTTCCCAAGAGAAATGGTCTCACTCTACCTGTCACTGGTGAGTCATATGTTATTTAAAAGCAATTCCTTCGTTCGTAAAAATGGTTTGCATAAGTTTCATTTTCATTTTTTTTTTTTCGAAAAAAGTTTCAATAACGAGAAATTTTATCGTTTCAGAATTTGCCGCGGAATTCTTTACGGAAGTTCACAGTGGACATACCCTAGAGCGACTCGAAGTGGAAGAAGCAAGCAGAATTTCTCAAAATGCCTGCGTTTCCTCGTGTTCCCTGGTTTTGGCTTTATTGTACCTGGAAAGATTAAAAGATTGCAACCCCGAGTATTTACAACGAGTGGCTCCCTCGGAACTGTTTCTCGTTTCATTGGTCAGATCTTGAAAATAACGCCACTGCGTCACTCAATTTGACAGTATTTACATAAAGCTGTTTCCAGATGGTGGCGAGTAAATTTTTACACGACGACGGAGAAGACGATGAAGTATTCAACGCAGAATGGGCCGAAGCTGGGGATTTACCGTTGATTGAGATGAATCGCTTGGAACGACAATTTCTCAGTGCCATCGTAAGAAAGGCCACGTCCCTAGTCATCAATTTCAACTTTGTAATCAACAATTTTCTTGTAAAAAAAACTTTGTTACAGAATTGGACAATTTACGTACACAAACAAGATTTCTGGGAGAAACTGAAAAGACTGGAAAAAGATATAGCGTACAAAGAGGCACAAAAACGAGGCTGGTTTTCTTACACAGAGCTCGCTTGCTTATTGGATTCTGTACAGTTGTTGTCGATGGTTCAAACATTGCTGAGCGTGTCTTCCGTGTGTCTCGCCGCGTACACAGCAGGAGTTGTGACGCTTGTGGGCTCGGCTTTTCTCGCGAGCCAACTACCTGGAACGATGTTTATTCCCAAGCCATCGCTGCAAGCAAATGACTCTTCGATTTCCACATTCGAGACTTTACCCCAAAGCAAATTGAAGAACGAATCTTGTAAAAGCTGCCAACAAACCCTCGAAAGTACAAATATTACAAAGTATAACGAACCGAGCCAAAATGTCGAGTGGTGGTTGGATTCGATGATGGTTTGGCTCCCAGAATATTCAGATTTGCAATCGGAAACGAACGAAAAATTCGAACAGGCGAAAAATTTTGTAACGAGTTCAGAATTTGAGGTGCACGAGGAAGCGCTTTTTCATGGTCCCGAGGGTTTGTTTACGGAAATAAACTGGAAGGAGACGCTGGATTTGACGCTGAAATTTCCCTACTATAATTGGCAGTACTACTTGAGCTCTGCTTCCAAAATGTTCATAAGTCACAGGTACTGAAATGAACGTGTGATCCGGTGCTTTGTTGTAAACATGATTCGCTATATTCTTTAATATTCTATTCAACAGAAGAATATATTTTTTGTACTAACATCTGTATTGGACGTTCGATTAGCGTTTCACCAATAAATGTCTTACAACTCTATGTCTCTATTTTTCCTACTGGCATGGAGGGCAAATTATTTATTTACTTAGTAAAGAACACTTTTGTGTTTCACGTTACAACTATTTTCGAAGAGAAAACTTAGATTTCTAAAATACATCGGCCAATGTACAAAAAGAAGCAAACTGGGGAAAAAACGTTTCATTAAAATTCTGATTTTACTCTGATTCGATCCTTTTTGTACAATGGCGAGGCAAGTTTTAAACACCAATTTTTGGACCACTAAACGTCAAATTATTCTTGAATTCTTATACTGAATTTTAGAGAAAGATTTTGTGATAAATTCGAGTAAAAGTCTTTCTAAAATCGAAATAAAGCATACAATTCAAGAACAATGTGAAAGTCGATGTCGTAATTGAAATATTATTTACTGTAATACAAATTCCTATATTTTCACAGCAGTTTTCTAAAAGTGCAACTACAGAATCAACGTAAACTTGGCAAAATGTTATTCATCGGGCGAATTATTGAGGAAATATAAAAGTATAAAGCATTAAATTTAGGAACGCTGTAACAACATAAAAATGCAGTAGATTTAAATTAATACGGCAAAGTTCATATGAACCAATAGAGTTTGAATGTAGTTTCGCATGAAAAAATAATTTCTTGAAAACGGTGAAAAATATTTTTCCATTTTTCCGAAAAATTACTCGAAATAATTTGTACTCGTTCAAAGTATAAAAGTTTTGATAACAATTAAAACATTCCTTTTTCAATTAGTGCTATTTATATTAAAATAGTGTCGACGTTGTTAGCACCACTCGCAAGCAAAGTACTACAAGTCAGAGTTGAAGACTTACATTGTAAAATTAAACCGCCCAGATATTTTCAAAAAGCTGTAAATTATACATACAACTTCTACACCGATGTTCCATCAATAAATACCAATTTATATTCTAATTCCATATTCAAGTTGACAATGCATTTTTTCAAAGTCTCAGACTACGAGCAATGAATAAATAGTTTAAAAAGTTCAAAAGCTTTTGTTTATAAATCACATAATAAAATCGAAACTTTAACATTTAATAAAACCACCAACAAAGTATATCGAATAAAAGCAAGGAGGAATAAATAAATTATATATACAATAAATAGAAATATTGCATGAAGTGAAAGATGCAGTCACAAATACACATTATCTGGGCGATGACATTCTATTAAAATGCCGCATTAGACTAATAAGGAAATGTCGGATTTCGCCTCGTCCCGCGGTAGGATTCTAGTCCTAAAAAGTCCTAAATATTTACATAGATTGCTATTGCTATCCCTTAGCTTCATTGGTCGATTTACATATTAAGTATGCAGGAACAACAGCGGTGCCATTCCCAGTATGCACCCAATCGTCACGCCGATCACTCGCCCCTGGAAAAAGAGAACACGATTCAACACGAGCAACTCAAAAAACGAAAATATTAATTTCTCATAAACGAAAAAACGTCGTCCTCACTAAATTCGCAGCCAGTCTTGTTTTTGGCATATCCATTTGAATGGGAGTCAATTTCGGTGGCTCGAATCCTATTTTCACTGCCATTTTCTCGACGTAAAACGCGGATCCGATTCCCATGATGTCGGAGAAGGTATTTCCAAGCGCAGCCGCCGCCATTGTCGACAGTGTCACGACCGACCCCAATAACGTTTCGATTTGATCACCCTGCAAAGTTCGAATTAGAGTCCTGAGCACGTGAGATGAATCGATGAGAAACTTACAGCGATAATCATGATGAAGTTATCGAGAAACCCGAATCCAATAAACGGAA
>JABFQM010001111.1:0-24460 GCA_022816865.1 Zelostemma sp. ZL-2020
CGTCAGACTTCAAAACTGCAAGGAAGACGTGATAATTTTCACAATTTTCGAACTCATCAAGAACACGATGTTTTTATCAAAACGTCCAAGATAAACCCTTTTTACATGGAGCGAAAACACGCATCTTACAACAAAATTTGTTAACTATAAAAATCTGTCGCGAACCGCGAGACCAATTTTTTTAATAATATACGCTGCAAAAACTGTACCTCACCCAAACTTTTTTTACAAAATCATTTGGGAAACTAACTATACTACTCCCAGAGTAGTACTCAAGGGCTACTCAATTGACCAATAATATGAAAATAAAGTATTATTGATACAAAACAACACCGGCGTCCTCTGACTGTTACGTTTCACGAATTCTGACTCTGTCAACCTCTTATTTTCTAGATTATGTTTTATTATCGAAAAACTTTAATTTGCTCATCTTTTTATAATCTTCGTTTCTTTCTTCGGAAACATTGGCGAATTGAACATTCCGTTTTTTAAATTAAAACAATAGAATTGAATTTTGAAAAATTAAAGAGTTATTCAAATTATATTAAAGTTTTCTTTTTCAGATTTTGAAAACAGCGTATTCTATATACAACGTACTGTAATGGCCAAAACGAAAAGATTATTATGCATTTTCACATTCAAAAAAGTTGAAAATTATAATTATCGCAGAGATGTTTGCAGTTTTAAAATTAAGTCTTTCGCAATTCCCAAACTTTGGAAGCTTGAGTTGAAATTGAAAATGTGAACAATTTGTAATAGAATACAACACATGAAATTACATAACATGCATATTCATTATTCATGATTTTACATCATAATATAATATTATCTTTCTAAACACAACGCTAACATATATTTCTGTATGTTCCAATCGTAATTATAAACTACCTTATTGGCAATCTAATAATTACAAAAATGCTTAATAACGTGCTTCAAAAATATGTTTCTCTGTTATCTTGAAGTTAAACGGTATTTATCGTCCTCAAGTTTTTCTTATGCTACACTCCCATTCAGTTAAATGCTCTAAGGAACGTAACTTTCGCACAAAAAATTGCTTAACAATTATTAATATTTTACAAAGATTTTACTTATTTATAAAAAAGGAAAATTACGACTCGATAATGTTTTCAGAATACTCATCATTTCCAAATGCATGACAATTGTTATGCAATTTTCAGTGCATCGCAAACCAACTCGGTTTCCCATTCAAAGTTTCCCATTTTCACAGTATAACTTTCCATTTTCGCCCAAGTAAAAAACTGCTCATGCTGATATCAAAATTCTGGAATGAAAAGTGCGAGATATTGTTCAGAATTTCGATGATAATCATCATTATCCATACGAAAAATGGATTAAATTCAGTAACAGTTTTATCGACGGACTTAAAAAAATTAACGTAAATGCGGAAATTTCAAGGCAATACATACTTTACATTATTCGATATATAATAAGCAGATCTTTCTTTCGAAACAAACTTCGAATCACATAATAGATTAAAAAAGCTCTGAACATGATAGGGAAGACTTTGCTGATGCTTAATAAACAAATATGGACGTATTGGAATGAAATATGGCAAATAAAAAATAGCGCTCGAGATTTCACGCATTATGAAAATATCACTCGAGATCGAACCCTTCAAGGATCGTGTAAAAGGAAATTTATTAGGCACTTTTTTAAGTCTTTACCCTGGATCGTACTTTAAACGTGAAAAAAGTTTACGTTAACGCATTTTTCCATAGAAGAAAATTAACGAAAAACAAAGATGTATCCTTTCAACCGTTTGTTAAAGGGAGGCCTGTCTTCAATTTTTTCTCCCTCTAAGAAAAAGACGAAGCGAAAATGATAAAAGGACAGCCTAATCGCAATTTTTGGGCTGAATTTTAATAATAGAACAGAGATTTTTTCGAAAATCATGCTCCGAGAGGGAAAGATGGGAAGGCGAATATTTACGGTTTTTGATTGCCCGATATTTCGAATGAAGAGATAGACATGCTTTTGCTCCACTGAAGCGAATCCCAAAATCAGCTCTGTCCAGTTTTTCGATAAAAATACGTTTGTTTCGTTCTATGATTAAAATGCAGCCCAAGAAACTGGAGCCGAATCGCGATTAGGCTATTATCTTTGAACTCTAGCTTTGTCCTTTTGTCAGAGAGAAAACAATTGAAGTCAGGCCTCCTCTGAAGTTGAAAAACACATTCACAAAACTTTTTCACGCAATTTTTTTTCTAGAACTTACGTCGCCGTTATTGTGAAATTAATCGAGTATTTTATGAAATCCGCTTTCTTGGGTGTCATTATAGAAACGGAATAAAAGCGAAACGGCGCGATTATATTTGCGCGGGCTCCACGTAGTTGGCCGGCAGCATTCCGTGGCATCCGGTGCGCTGTACGAGTCCCGTCATCCAACCTTCGTCGATGGCAGTGCAATTGATTATCAGATCCCCGTCGCAGAAACTGACCTCGTCGTGATCCTGGGCCTCGTAATCGTACATTGCTCGATATACGCGCTGCAAACGAGTCGACATTTTACTTATTGTCTTATGGTTTTCATCAAACACAATTCATAATTTCAACCCTTATGAAAATTACATTTTTGTCATTTTTCAGATGAAAAGAATAACACGAGAACTGCAGAAAATGCGCCGTTGAACGAAAGATGGCTCGGTCAATTTTCTCAAAAGCGTTTCTTTGTTTACATTAATAATTTTTTATTCGAAAATCCGAACTCTCTAACTCGTGGTTTGGGTGAAAAAATAACTACATAGAAATTTGTACCCCTGTATTTATTGGCGGAGGCGGCGGTTGGAGCTGTGGAACATGATTGTTGTTGGACGGCGTCAATGATCCATAATACTCATTCACTGGATCGATGTCTGCTACTGAACCGATTTTCCGAGTTGGTAGGTTTGTAACTGTAAACAGAGGTATAATTTACAACGAAGAAGAAGAAACTTGAACAATGTCGTCGACTCAAAACAGAGGTGAAAAATGCTAGGTAAATTTTCCAAGATAAAACTTACAAATCGTTATTGCGAATAAAGTTTGTTACAAATTTGTAGTTTCAGGAATAAATGTTGACGTGAAAATCATCGATCAATGACAAGTATGAATCAGGAATATCAATCCGGCATCGATCTCCATTCGCCATTAAATATCTCGGCAGACATTTGAGAGCTGTGACGTGTAATTTATAATAATGAAGAAATGTCGGTGCCGAGTCTCGCGTGTCTCGAGTAAGTGTACCAACTACGAGAGCCGGGCAAACTCGTATTGAAAAAAAATAGCGAATCGGGTCAAGATGAAAAAGAACGGACCAGTTGATGGCAAATTCTTGAAGAAACAAACTATGTCCGAAAACAAGGTAAAGAAAAGTGTGAAATTCAATATGCAAGTAAAAGCTTACGAATAAAGAGAAAAATTGTTTATTTCATCTCGAATATTAATCAATATTTTAATTCGTGAAACGGGACTTCAAATTACATACTTGCATATTTTTTAAATTGAAGAATAACGCAAATTTAAATACAAAAATAAGTCAATGAAAAAAAATGCCAATGTTTATCGATTTGTTTTTTTATTTTTGATGTACGACTTTTGAAACTTGTAAGTGATTAAAACTCGTCTCGTTAAAAAAAATATACACATCAAGGACATAAAAATTGACTTTTTTTAACTTACAAAAAATGTCAGTAAACCTATATCCAAATTTTGCAAATGCAGCCAAAAACATGATTCTACTAGAATTGGGGAACTTCTGATTTTGAATTTTTTTATATATCAATAATTGTGAAAGCTTTACTGATACTTTGAAGTTTGCATGAAAATGGCCAGGAATGTATTTAAGGAATGACAAAGAAATAAAGAGCGCCGCGCGTGCCCTGACGCTCGAACTTGTCGCCGGCGCTAATGCCACCAAGAAGTGCGTCAGAGCACGAACAACGCTCTTCACTTCTTTGTAAATCCTAAAATACATTTCTCGCCATTTTCAAAAACATCTTAAAAAATCGGTAAAGCTTTCACAATTATTTTTATATAAGAAAAATTGAAAATTAAAACTACCGAAACTCAATTAAAATCACGTTTTTGGCTTCATTGGAAACAATTTGGTACAGGCTCACGTTGTTATCGTTCACAGGAAATAAGGAGCTTAAAAGAAAAACAAAAAAAATACGTGTTGAACATTTTTCAACGTAAAACGATAAAAAAAAGTAATACAGAAAAATCTAAGGAATGAATGTAAATCTGACGAGAAATTACTTACATTTATTCTTAATTTATCGATTTTTTTATAAAGCAATATGGGATTAAATAATAACATTCATGATAATTCAATGTTTCCGAAGTTTAGTTAATAAAGAAAGATATCTTTCGTCGATTAAAAAAAATTTTGATTTAAATTTGCAAAAATTACCGCATTTTACAGGAATTCAAGTGAAATATCTTAAGAACTATTTCTTAACAATACTATAATAATATCTTTTAAAATGACACTAATTCATACTAAAAAAAATTACCGAACAAAAATTATTAATGAAAAACATTGTGACAATACAGCGAAATTTTCTTTAGTTCTTTACCTTAGAATTTTGTATTTTTCAAATAATTTGACTTGACGAAGACCACTCATTTTCTTCGTTATTAGATTTCGAAAAATTTACATGTTCAAAATTTTGAAAATAATTAATCACTGAGGAATAACATGTATTTGTTTATACCAGGTGCTATCGTATTCTGTAAACAAAATGATGTTACTCAAAATTTTTAAAAGGTGCATTGTTTTAAATCCAATAATGAACACAAAGCAAAATCAGTTGAAAGATAAAAAATGTTAAGAAAGAGAGCTGAGAAAAATGCATACGACTGTCATAATGTCTTTCGTTGATAATTTTTGCTCGGTAATTTGTTTGCAGGAAAAATAAGATTCGTTTCAGTAGATAACATTAAAATAATTCTTCCTGTTGAACACTGATTCAAAGTATTACCTTGAAGTGGAAATCTCACTCTGGAAGAGTGAAATTTCACTCCAAGAAATGGGAAGATTATTTCTTTCTTTTTTTTAGGATGAAGAGTAACGCAATGCTGAACGTACCTGCACCCTTGTCGCTCGTATAAATAACGGTCGTGGCGGTTTGTCGAGCGGAGTAGGGGCTTGGTCTAGCCTCGCTAAGTGGATCGTAATCAGCGATTCTTCCGGGTGTCCTTTGCACCGGCGAACTAGCTGTCCTAGGAGGGGGTGGGTTTGCGTTAACGCTGGATGCTGGCGCGATCGTGCCATCCGTGTACTCTACGTATTCTGAGCAAAAAGCACAAAAAGCTAGCTATTGCTACTGATACGAGGACAATATTTCTCTTACATCGGACACATTTAAATTCCGCAACCAGGCCAAATGGATTTTTAGACATTTTTTTATACTTCGATGAGTGGAAATGCCGAGAAGTGACAAAGAAAAAAAAACAAACATTTTTTTTGCCTTCTCGGGAATGGAATAACAAACGTGTTTAATTACCAATCTGTTCGCCGTTTTCGCCAGTCATGGTTCTCTTCTGTTCCATGATAGCCTTTTTCTGCAGCTCCCCGTGGTACGCAACGTTCGATATGATTTTACTGTTTTGTTTAATTCTCAGAGTTTCGGGGTCGTCGGCAACCTGAGTAAACTTTCCTTTCGCTTTCTCAAACTCTGCGTGGTATTTTACGTTACTTTGTATTTTAGTATTCTCGGCAATGCGCTTTAATTCTGGCGTTTCCGCCATCGTCGTTGCTTTCGCTTTTGGTATATGCCTGAAACGAAATATAATACATTTTCATTGTAATTCAGCTTCTCCGAGTCCATTTTCAACGTTCAATGATACGATTAATTTCATGTAATTCTGTGTAATTCAATGGCTGAATAATGGGAGGAAAAAAGTCACGTAAGTCATGAAGCGACTGATAAGTCTGATGCGCTTGAAGAACCGAGGAAGTTGCATTTAGTAAAATGACAAGTTAAATAGGAAATGCGAAGGTATGACAAAAGTAGACGATCCGAATCTAGTAATTACGGGCACGTTATAAGGTCAGCTTCGAGACAGGAATAATGGCAACGCGAGCGGTCAACGACACGCTCTTATCACAGACATCCTCTGCAGGCGAAACGCTAATGTGCCGTCTCTATTGAGTGGAATATAAACGAGTTTCGACCATCTCTCCATTCACGTGCACAAATCGATTCAGACATATCTGAATTGTCCAATTAAAAATGGTATCGATTTTTGATTGACGATACGATCTTTAGATTTGCTATCGAAAGTACCAGGAAGTTCGGTCGCAACAAAGTATTGCAAAAAATGCACGACTCGTCACATTCCATTCACTGCGCTGATGATTGCGAAGAATTCATAGAGTAAAAGCATGACATTCTTTGTAATCTGGAAAATCGTGTCCATTACAATGTGACAAAAGGTAAATCATTTTACTGTTTAATAAATTCTTCTAGTAGAAATTCAAGTATAGTCATGAAAATATGTAAAGTTAATTACATTCTTTACGAAAAAATTTTAATCGTTTAAATACAATCGCATTATCGAAAAGAATTTTTATTATGTTTAATTTTATTATTGATTTGACGTTATATGAGAAAAAATTGTTATCATTAAGAAAATTGCATCACGTCTTTAATTAAATTGCACATTCCCGAATTAACTTCTTTCCAACATTTTTTGAGCAACTTCAAACTGTTCTAGACCTCATGATTTTGATTGAGTACAAACGAAAACACTCTATCATTAAAAAATTCAAACCAATTGCATTTATAGAAAATATCTTAAATCTTTAAATTTGAAAAGTGGACTGATTAATTGAATGCTTCAAAATTATTAACTAGTTTGTAATCCACATTAGTTTGTTAAAAACAAATCAAAAATAAATTACTATCAATTGAAAAATTAAAATGTTAATAATTTGAAATACGAACAATTTCAACAGTGTCACAAATTTCAGATCGAAAGAAATAAAGACAAGGATTATCTTCCATAATCCTTTTTTGAACCGTGTTAATTGCGGGAAATCATAAAATTAAACTTCGAATCCACCCTAAAGCATTCCACATCGCGCAATATAATAAAATTTACAAAGATTCCAAGCTTTTTTTTCGTTTTTGAAACCAAGGTTACCCGATCCGAATCTTGGGAGTCTGAATTAAAAGTAGGTAACAATCAGGCGAGTCTTGTGTGGCGCGATGTCGAAGTCGAGTAAGTCCATCTTACGTATACGTGTAATCGAGATGTGTGTCACGAGTTTGTTTCCCATATACGGTACGTACACGGTCTCGCCCAGTCATTGTACCGGCCGTTATGTAACACGGCACAGAATGCCGCACTTATACACGAATAGTGTGTCAACGATAATCCTTGTACCAATAATAATAGACGATCGGAACCAATTAAGATCGAGCGCCGGAATCTGTAGAAATCTCGGAATACTTTCCTAGTTTGCACCTCTGAAAGTGTACGAAATGTTTAGGTAGAACACTGATTTCTTTTGTTTGAAAAATAGTACTTCTTTCGAGTTCTTTTTTATTGTTCTGACTGCGAAGCAACAGCATTCGTAAAAGTGGAATGTGATCACGTAAGGTTTCATACACGACGTTACCGAAGCATAATTGATGTCCCTCGCCCAGAAACCCCACAGGATTCATTATTAGCCTGGATTATCGAATCCAATAGCACATACCGTATCAACAAATGAGGCTAATTCTAATTTGGCGAGTTGGGTAAAGTCGCCTTGAACGACAGTATTTGCACATTGTTTTCTAAGAGAATTCAGTTTCGAAATCTTGTGTTTTGTGTCCAAAGTATCATTCAAGTTGATTGCGATTAACTTTTAGTATTTCGCTGTTATAAACATAATAATCAGTAGTCAAGATCGAGCTGAAAACTTTTGTCAACGAGAAGATCGTTAGTGCATTGTGTTAACTGTTAATTATGGTGGCACGCTTCAAGAGGCAATAAACTCGATGTTTTATGTCTCTACACTAGGTCTGGTGCAAGACATAGTCAATAGGTCCGTGCAGTTGGCCCCGAAATACGAGGACAAATTAAATTAAGTACGGCGTACGTTTGTCCACGTTAGTCCACCAATTCATTTCGTTTGTCCACTTTCCATTAAACAATAACAATGAAAATAAGTTTCAGGGCTAACTTCACGTCAGCAAATTCATAATGGCAAGTAGTGTAATCGATTGTCCATCGTTAGTCCACGTTAGTCCACCAATTCATTTCGTTTGTCCATGTCTCAAACAAAAGTTATAAACAAATGAAAATTTAATACTATATTTGGCAACTTGGGAGGAAAAGTCGATTTTGGCGAATGTGAGGTTTGTAGCACGAGCCGAAGGCGAGTTTTACAATCACATTCGACGGAATTTACGTTTCTCGCGTGTTGCGAACGATATTTTTCACAACAAAGGCAAGAAATACGTATTTCGTAGCCCCTTGCAGAGCGGAAAAGTACGTTTTTCGAGCCTGAGTTGTGAAAAACTTTTTTTTACCGCATGCATGATTTCGGCCCGTTTTTATGCCTGTCAACCATGTATGCATGATTTCGATCTTTTTAAAAATAATTTAATTCATGTTTTTTCATGCCTGTTGAGCAAGCTTAAAATCACGAATTTTAAACGCCGACTAATGGTATGACGTCATCGTGTTAAAAATGGGATGCCGTAGCATCATTTTTCCACGATGACGTCATGCCATTAGTCACGCTCAAATTCCGTGATTTTCAGCTCAATCGACACGCATGAAAAAATGTCGAAATCGTACATGCGTTATAAAAAATATCGTGTGTGTCTCGGGGGACAAGGTCTTTTTGCGCCTCACGCTTTTTGCAGCACGAGTGATCGTAGACCACTCGTGCTGCAAACATCGCGCTCGGCGTAAAAAGACCCGTTTTGTCCCTTTGATGCACAATATACTACATATTTTCTTTAGACAAATTTGTGGTTTTATGGGTCGTAATTGATTGTCCATCGTTAGTCCACGTTAGTCCACCAATTCATTTCATTTTTCCATGTCTCAAAAAAAAGGTTTTGAACAAATGACAATGAAAATATTTTTTTTTCTTTTCTCAAATTTGTGATGTTTTGGGTCGTAATCTATTGCACATCGTTATTTCACGCTAGTCCACCAATTTATTTCGTTTGTCCATGTCTCAAAAAAAGGTTATAAACGAATGAAATTCAATAATTTTATAATTTTATAATCAATGCAGAACGTGACATTGTTAAAATTTGAGGACCTTATTTATTGTATCCTAAAGTCGTTCAAAAATTGATCACATTTTTCAATTTTTTTATTCGATTTCAAGTAAGTAGAAGGACCATTGGAAAAACGCCCTATGTGCAGAAAAGCGAGTTTTACAAAAGATTGATTCAAAAATTATCAAACTGGTCACGACTAAACTGATAAAAGTTTTTGAACATTTTTTGTTTCAAGGTGTGGAGCAACTTTTCCAAAATGTATCCAAGAAAAAAAATCGTGCTCATTTAGTCTAAATTTTCATATAAATGTTATTAAATGACTTAAATTTACAAAAGCTTTGGTAGTAAGCACGTTTTTCCTGGTTTTTTGTAGAATTGTAAATGAGAGGAAAACTTTTTTAACAGTTAAAGAAACATTTAATAAAATTTCCATTAAATGCCACGTCAACGTGATGTCAAATGTGACGTGACTAAAAGTGCTGAACTGCTTTAGCAGGAACTGAAAGGATACAATTTTATTTTGACGAAACATTAATAGTTTGTATTCTTTAATGATCAGAATATTCAATGATTTATATTTTGTTTAGATTTCATCGACCTAATGAACAAAAGCTAAATTAAACGGGAAAATAAAATCACTCCAACAATTAACATCCCAAATTACCAACAAACAATTTTTCTATGTTTAAAAAACTACGAGTCATTGCTCAAGATTATTTTTATCCACGCAAAGTTTAAACATAGCAGGTTTTTCCCGTGTGCGTCGTATTTTCGAAAGTTTTTATCTCGCTTTCGGTTCATTTCCGGGATAATATTAAGCTGACGAAATGATTCTATATTAAAAACTACGTCAGCCATCTTATCCCGAAACTCGCAAATTTTGCACTCAGCGTTCCATTTGTGTCTTGAATTTTTCGTGTATTGATTGACAAAATATCATCATTGTAAGCCACGTCATTATTTGAATCACGATTGAAATTCTCGTGCTGAGCGTGATTTCTTCTCGAGTCGCTCGTATGAGTTGAGAAAAGAACGGGACCTCGGACACTTGGAGCTTCAAGGCCGATTGCACTGCGGTGCCGTTAATATTTGCCCCCTTACACTCCCGCAGAGCAACATTCGACAATAAATGTCAAAGTGTCATTGACACTTGGTCTATTTCGTTCCATCAAAAATTCTACGGGCTTCATATCCCATGCGCGATGTAAAAAAATAATCCTCACAAATAGTTTCTTAAAAACATTGTTTTATTTAGCTTAAAATTTGTGTAAGGTTCTTATTAATCAATTTATTACAGGCGATAAATTGTTCTACGAAAACTTTCGCAAATTGCGTGATAATGAAACGTATTGAACCTTTTGGAATTGCACGAAAAACCCACGTTTGTCCTGATCCTCCTTCGCAATGAAGAACCAGCCACAGCGAAAATAAGTAGCATTACTCATCCAACGTATGCGTCATGTTGCATATTCTATGCGTCGATATTCGAAAATAACGAAGCGCGAAATGAAAAATTGAAATCAGAAATTGGAAGACGAAATGAGTCAGTCATGGTAAGTTATGAAACCATCAATCGCTCAAGAAAAACATTGACGTACACGATTTTTCAAATAGATCATAATAATTTCATTGCCTGTTAACCACGTTATAATGATCATTTTTAACGCGATGAGATTAAAACAAAGATTTTGAAAAATTTTCATTCAACGCCACGTCAAAGTGATATGAAATCTGACGTGGCTAAAAAGTGCTGAACTGCTTTAACAGGAATTGAAAGGATGCGATGTTGACGTAACATGCAACCGCTGAACAAAACTAAAAATTACATACATTCGTAATTTCATTAAATGTGTACCCGTGTAATTAAACGGAAATAATTATTTTCCTCTCGTGTATGTTGACATGAATTTCTGGATAAACTAATTAGTATGCTTGCATGTAAGTGACAATTTGAAAGAGAAATTTACGTACGCATGTTTCGTGCGCAACGTAATAATGTCATGAAAGTAAGAGTCAATGTTAATCAATTGCATGATGCACTCGTGTCTTTGCAAGCTAATGATAATACCCATCATTTCAAAAAATGCAAAACAAATTTCAAATTCAAATTTCCATTGTTGAAGAAAAATACATTTCGCGTGAACTTGAGTGTCAAAAGCGTGTTTACCCGAGGAAAAATTCAAAGACACCGCAAGAATAATCGTCTCCGAGATTAAGTGAACATATGATTGTCTCGTACTTTAATGCGCAGAATGTACGCGTCAAAAATGTGAAGAGATTATCGCAGGAAAGCGCTAGAAATTTAAACGCACCCTCCCCTGGGCTCTCTTCGCGCAATAAAACGTTGCTCTTCGTCTCAAGTGGCGCAGATGCAATAAATTTATTTCGATGATTCATGCACTTGCGCCGATGACGATTGTCTCATTTGTTCATCGGTTATCATTGACAAAACTTTGAATTTTTCAGGTACTTACGCCTCACAGAACGGTTGTTTATTGAAACCTTTGTATGTCCTCATATTCAGAGTCATCCCACACCCTTGACATTTGAAGCACTGTTTGTGCCATATCTGAAAAAATAGGAACAATAGCAATTATAATTTAATCAATTGCAGAGTCTCGCAAGCGTTTGATATGGATTCAATAAACGAGCGAATTTTTCTCTCTTTTCAAAGCATGTAACGACACTTGACGCTATCAATTAATCAAAGACCTTTCATTTGTCAACGAAACAAAGGTTATACAGTGGGCTCTTTGTCTTCGGGTTCGACATGAAGAAACGCGGACCATGTGCGTGTGGGTGCATGTTTGACCCATTTACTGCATCGCGCTGCATATGCCACTCTTTGCTTTACCGCGTTACTCGCGGCGTATCAAGATAAGCGATCTGCAGAAGTAACGTTACGTTGCAGTTATCCCATCGAGAAGAACATTTTTATTGTTTTCCTCCGGTTTTTCATTCCACTCCTTCGAAATAATCTCCGGAAAATGCGCTTCATTTCTTGCTGGATTTAACGGATTGAAACAATCGCGAGTTGTTTGAGGTAGAACTTGAACGGTAATCAATGTTCAACGGGACAAACTATTTCAAGGTAATGAACTATCTTCTCAACAATATTATAAGGAAATCTTCTGAAATGACATTTATTTATTCTAAAAAAAAAATTATTAAGCAAAAATTATTAATGAAAGATATTGTGGCAGTACAATAAATTTTCTTCAGTTTTTTTCCTTAGAATCTTGTCTTTTTCAACTAATTATCAACTATTTTCAACAGATGAATTATTATAAAATATTAATGAAAACATAGTTAATAACATTGAAACAATTTTTCCTGTTAAACAGTGATTTCCGTGGAAGTGCCTACCTTGAAGCAAGAATTTATAACTTGCGAAAGAGCATTTTCTTGTGAAAAATATTTGGCACGTTACGCGAAACAATGGATCGGCAATAGGGCATGCGCAACATGTTGCATCGAAGTCGGCGGCGGAAGCACGCGTTACGCTTGCGGTAACTTTCGACTAATCATGTAAAATGTGTAGGGTCCTGGATAATTCGATCGCGCAACGATCGCGCGATTATCGCCGGATTTGCCAAGAAAAAAAGGTACAAGGGGCTTTGTCTCACGCCTGACGCGGACGCAAATATACTGATTATCGTTTACACGAGCAATTGATCGTATAATTAGTACACGCTACCTACCCTTGAATCAGGAATTTAATCGTGTGAATTACTTCGACACTTGGAAACATGTTTTGGAACGATTCTTTTGAAAAGTTCTCAAGTTTTTTGTTGACACGAAACATTTTGTGTTTCAGAAACGAGTTATTTTATACGAAACCTTACCCTGGTTTACAGATGTTGCTTCTTTATGCATTTTAATGCGAATGAATACAAAAATGCAAATGGAACATTATGAAAATCTACAAAAAATTTAAAAAATACCGAAGCTTGGAAAGAGTTACTCAAAAACGCAGAAAAATGTATTTTTCAGAGTTTTTTTGATATCATGATTTTCTTTAAACAATTCTACTTTTTTTCTGTAACAATGTACAAAAAGTGAGACAAAGAATAATGAAAAATTAGAGAAAAGAAACAATTCGTCATAGCTAGTTGTGACGTTTTTGTAGGTATTTTTGTTATTACGTGGTTTTCTCAAAAAACTGTATTTATACAGAACATGGTAATTGATCAAACTTTTTCATGGTTTTTGTACGTTATATCGCACTTAAAATTTCTCAAACACGTCATAGAACAAGGTAAAATGAAAATAATGAGGATGTTGGTAGACCAATGTACATAAAACTAGGGAAAACGCCAGCAGAATTACAACATCAGCGTGAGATGCAGGGAACTGTGTATTGTATTGCAGTCATTAACATCAAGCCTTTTTAACGCACATTCTTTCATATTGCGTTACAAGTGTTCTTGAATTACAGTTGCATGAATCTCGCCCAACATTTTTCCTTTTCCTTCATCACGCCAAAAGAAAACCCAAGTCAATGCATAAAATCGTTACACAATTTTCTAAAAATTAAAAGGACATTCATTTCACATCAAGAATTATTGTGCATTTCCTGTTAGCGAATCCTCTGTTTTCTCAGCTTATGAGATAACTGTTTTCCATATGCACGGTAATTATCATGCAAGTGCTTTTATTACTCGAGCTTATCGGGTGCCAGATAAATTGACATCGTCGCGGAAAAGTGAAAGCTCGACATTAAGTATATTAAGTCTCACCCAATGGGAAACAATGACAGCGATTTCAGATAGCAATTACCAAATACCGAATGCCTGATATCAGATACCGCGGTTATAAGTGCAGTGGAATACTTATTAGCGCAAGGAATTTGTCATTCCGAAGTATTTGATGACTTGCTTTAACGATTTCATAATTCGATGCATGGCATGCACATTCCGTTCCGAAGGAATGGCAATCGAGGTTTTTAAATCGGAAAATTGCGGACTATTCCGTTCGAGAGGAAAATGTAAACGAGGAAAATATCTCGTGAGTAATAACGCGGAAGATTAATGCAATTATCCAATTCTTATGTCATCGCTTCAAACGCGCGATAAGTAATATCTTGAGGAAACAATTGGTGCATAATACGCGAATGTAAAATTTATTAATTGGCGATTTCGTAATTTTCCTGGGTAAATAAGGTTTAATGGAAAATAAACATTTCCATTCATTAGTAATTTTATGTATCAAATAAAGCCAGAATTTACGAATCAAATCGGAGAAGCCACGAGTAATCTAGACTGCGCATTACATCCGGCTCAATCAAATCAAGGAAATTACTTTTCCGGAACGGGTTTTTGCACGAAAGACACTCATTACTCAGAAACTTTCTACTCCATTTAATTTTCTTCGCGATTCAAGATTTGTATGCAACGAATGACGATTTTATTTAAAACAAAAAACACCATTTTACAGACGCCACATTTTTTGGATAAGTTTTCACTTTTACTGACAGAATGGAATGTTTTTCACTCTAAATCTGGAATGGAATTCGGTTAAAGTTCACTCCAAAAGATGTGGCGTGTATGAAAAGCGTTTTTTTCTATTGTAAAAATGTACAGCGTCAGAAATTGAAGAGAATACTCGAAAGAAGTCTAACATCGTAATAGGATGTGTCTTATTGTCACTTGAGATTGTTCTAATTGTTCTTTATGCGTTTCAGTTCATCCCTGCTCAGGTGAATATGCAACACGAAACGTCCTGCTTTAATCTTTCTCCAGGACACGTAGCGCACTTTGCCATTCATGAATAACGCTCAAAATACTTTGAAAATTATTCACGAATGAAACAACTGTAAAACACTGGAATTTGGAATTGAAAGTTTCTTGATAATGATTTTTATGGCTTTCTAAAAAAAGACTTGACGCCATTGAAAAAAATGACTTCATATGATAGATTTAACCCATTTTTTTTCAATCTGGAATATTTTTGTAAATAATTAAAATTTTTCTCCAGCTTGTATGGTTAAAATTGTGTTTGAAACTAAAACACCGAAACAATGAATGTTTCGTTATTAATTAGAAAGTTTATAATAAATAAAGTTTTTGTTTATGTTCAGTTCTCAAATAAGTTTAAAATTGTTAAACGAATTTTATAATAGAACTGTAGAATTTAATTCAAGACGTGACGAAATGTTCCCATGAAATTTAATTTTTTTTAATGCTAATCACCTTTTATTTTATGTGAAATAGAATTCGCACTCGACTCCACAATTACTGGAAAATAATTTTCATATTGTAAGCATAAGGCTCGCGATACGTAACTTAAAAATTAACATTTATCATAGAGCCATAGATTTTATAGCTGAGATAATTGCCATAAATGGGGGAGGGAGAAGGGGAAGATAAATGAAAAAAAACTAGTACTGGGGATTAGAAACTTGATTGTTTCACAGCCCAAACACAAATCGCGCAGACTATTATGATAACGAGTTTTTGTTCATTTTTAACTAAATTCATAATGTTTAAAAACATTTCAAGTTGCTCAACAAATTTTAGAAAAGATTTCAATCAGGACTGTAACATTTTATTCAAGGCAAAATTTTCCCATGAAATTTAATTTTCATTGAATGCTAATCATCTTTTTTCAGATAAAATGGAACTTCGCATTAACTGGAAAATAATACGTGACTCAAAAATTGAACTATGTATTTTATAGCTGAGACAATTGCCATTATTAGGGGGGGTGGAGGGGGGAAATAAATGAAAGAAAACTAGTATTGAGGATTAGAAACTGGATTTTTTCGCAGCACGAACACATGTCGCGCAGTCTTTGGCGCTTCCTGCTGGGACACGTGCAAGCTGCAACTCGAGTATGCGAACGCGAAGTGGGAAGCGACCAAGTAGCTTCGCGCATCCTTCGATGCACGCAGATGGTCGAGCGATCGGGGAATTCAGAAACAGCGTTACTCGATTTCCTTGTATCCTCCGATAGCCCATTTCCTATTTCCCCCGCCACTTTCGCGGCCGATATCGAAAAACTTTTCCGAATTTCAATGAAAAAAGAGCCTTTCGGTTTAATTGAATGACCGTAATACTTCGAACGTCAAAAATTACCTTCGTGGCACTAAAGGTCATGGCACTTCTTCGACGGAAAAAATGAAGAAACGGTGATTGCGGATTTTTTGCGGTGTAATAAAGGCATGGGTAATTCCTTTCCGGAACATTAATTACTGTGCCGAAAGGACATAAAAGTGATCGTTTCGGAGAAAGAAAAGATTCAAAGCGCGCCGCTAATCGAAGATTTGAGAAAAGAATTGACAAGTTTGTCGGAGGAAGTAAGCTACATACGTGTGGAGGATAGGGATAAATCGGGTACACACCTTGTCAAGGCACTTGAGCTCCTCGATCGGGTAGACCGTTTTCTCGCATCGGGCGCACGTCTTGTTACTCATTTTCGCGTCTTTATCGTGGTCTGGCTTGGTTCTTGGGCACAGTCGCACGTACTAAAAACACATTTAATCACTCGCGGCACATGAAATCCACGCTAAATCACAATAAAAAGATCCAATTGCAGTACTCGCACTATAAAATACCACCGAAAATGCTATACATCCAGGCAACAGTCAGACCGCCCTCTCGCCTCTTCGTAAAGCCACGAACGAGTGACAGAAATGGTGGCGCACAACCGCGTTAGTCAATTCGTGCATGTATGTCATTTTACTCAGAACGAGAATTACAATGAAATTTAACGATTGAATGACGTCTCGTTGCGGCTGAATAATTGAGAGTTGATTTTTGTCGTTTCAGGTTTAGGAGAATACATGAATATCTTGAAATATTTGATATTGCAATAATACGTGCAATTATCCTGGATCGGCAAGGTAGAAAGCAATATTGTTCTTAAACTCGGCGGGAACGAGCGAAACTTGAATTTCAAAATTTGAATCGTGTCTGCAGCTGTTGTAAAATAAAAGTCTGATTGCTTAGTTAAAACTTTTGGAAACGAGTTCAAACCTCAAATTCGAGTTTCTGATTATACTTACTCATTAGTTTTCGTGATTTTGCTTATTCTAATCGAACATTAATCGAGTTTTTAGAATTTATGAGTTTATTTTTTTTAAGCATTGTCGAGTATGAAAACAATAGTTCTAGTAGTATCGAACTATTTTTATTCATTACATTCATTAATTCATTTATATTCTCAACATATATACATGGGTCATTCCATATCATATTTACAATTGAAAAATTGCAGGGCCTTAAACATTTTTTTTTCTTGTGTTGAATACAAAAATAACCGACCCGTATTTTTTTATTTGAATATGGTATGGCAAATTTAGGAGTTATGAATTTTTGGAATTTCATAGTCGGAAAAATATACCTTTTTTTGAATGCTTGTAGTTTCTAAACGGTTTCATACAAAAAAACGTTGTTTTCGGAGAAAGGCCATAATTATTGGTCAGACAAAAACACGTACTATAATTCCATTGATTCTTTATAAAAAAGAAGGATACTTAAACAAAGTATAAATTTATTACGTTAATTGCGAAGGACTCCATTGAAGTAATCAATAATATTTTTTATCATGTTTTTATTTAAAGCAACAATACCGAAAATTTAAAAAGTCAAAAAATTATTCGTAATTATTAAATAGATAATTGAAGAATCTGTCTAAGATGGAAAAAAATAGATTTTTGATCATCGATCGAACCTTCTACGATAATAAAAGAAGGAAATTATATTCCATATTCCCGACAATTTCTTTTATTTAAATCACATAATTTATTTAAGAAAAATATATTAAATTACGTATATCCGAATTATCATGCTGAGTTGCGTAAGTTTAAACTGTCACGCCGAGATACGTGAGTTTCATTTAGAACTATCGAATATGGCTAGCGCAGTTTACGCGTGACTCTTCGAATGAACAACAGACCATCGATCTAACTCAGGAAAATTTGAAATATTATAAATATCAGTCTCAGCTTGATTTCGAAACTGACCTCTTTCTTTTCTACCATGTTTACATTGTGCAAACACCTTTTAATGGTGGCTTTATGGCATGTGAAATACATTATTCTCTGCATTACAGCGACCTATTACGATTATTCATTGGCACAGTATAATAAGACAGGTGAGCTTCTAGGAATTGAAATATAAATAAAATTTTAACTTGAAAGTTATTTGAACTTTGAAGTATACAGCTTGAACGGAAAGTTGCATTTGAAATTTTTAATTTCATTTTCATTTTTCGAAAAAAAGGAATCAACTCCAAGGAATGTTTCCCTTTTCCCGGGATAATTAATTTACAACATGTAAAAAATAAAATGCCTTGTTTCTATTACAAGCATATTCATAGGTTTTTTTTCTTAATGTTTTTTTCCATCAAATTTCTTTCCCCATTTTTTTCATCGTATTTTCGCGATTGTGCAATCTCAATCTGAAATTACCATACAGATAATTGTATCGAACAAAATTTTACCGTTTTGAATATTCGTATGATTGTTACGTTAATACTCGCGCAAAAATCAGTGGTAAATAGAAAAAATATTGCGATGTAGTGGAAGGTAATATTAAATCAAATAAGTCTGTGATGGAAGCATGATTTTTCTAACGATTCACTGATTCGCATTCCAGATTTGCCGAAAAAAACAGGGCAAGTCGCCGTAATCACAGGTGGCTCGCGAGGCATTGGAATATTCGTTGTAAAAATGTTGTTGCAGTGCGACATGGAAGTTGTAATCGGTAATTATTATTGTAATAAGATCATTAAATTTATCGCGTAGGTACACATTTTGATTTTCAGGTTGCCGGAGACCGTCAGCAGGTGAAAAAGCCGTGCAGAAAATCCGAGAATCCGGAGTCACTACAGGACAAGCAAGAGTTTTAGAGCTAGACAATCGCAGTTTGACCATGGTGAAAAAATTCGCCGACGAAGTAAAAAAACACTACAACCAAGTTCATGTTTTAATTAATAACGGTATAGTGGAATATTTCATCGCTTGATAATCACATAGGATTCAGTGAGAAGATACATTTTTATTTTCCAAAGCTGGAATCATGAAGTTGTCTTACAACGAAACGGAAGACGGTTTCGAAGATCAATGGCAGGTGAATTATTTATCACACTTCTTGCTGACAACTCTGATGCTTCCACTTTTGAAAGCCGCAGGAACGCAAGAAGAATATGCCAGGATTATCAATGTATCTTCGTGCGCTCATCTTTTGGCATCCCTTAATTTAATTGATATCAGAGACGAGTACACGACTTTATCAATGCAATCTATGTATAATATTATACATTTGTTATCAGCACTCTAAGCGAAATATTTGTCAACAGAAGCAATTTTATCTATGGCAGAGCTTACGGACAAAGTAAATTAGCCCAAGCGATGTTCACGAAAACTCTTCAAGACGAATTCAAGGCTAGAAACCTTTACATAACCACGAGTTCCGTACATCCCGGCCTCGTCAACACGGAACTGTTAGAGCCGACAATGTTCTCGTACTTGAGTTCAATTTTTAAGGTACGGATCAATTTTTTCCCCATTCACATTTTTTTGATTGTTATTTGATTGCAGACGCCAGAAAATGGAGCGATCCCAATAGTTTACGCGGCAGTCAGCAAATCGTTGAAAAACAATTCTGTAATCTACATCGACAACTGTGTAGAAAAGCCTGTTAACCCGCTGGTTCACGATTCGAAAAAAAGAGCGGAATTATTTGAGCTTTCTCTGAAGCACATTCGGATTGCACACTTTTTTGGAGATTCTTTATAGAAGTCACAATAAATGTATTATTGTTGCACATATTGTTTAATATGGTGATTGAATCTTGAAATTCAACTTAAACTACATTGTACTTCAGTATTGGGATATAAAATAAACTACAAATGAAATAAGTGACGTTTATTCATAACGTAACATGATAAAGAGCAAATTCTGCTTTTTAGTACCATAACATAACAAAAGGAAAATATTTGGTATGCAGTACATGACCAAAAATTAATTTATTGTAACATTGCCATACAAAATTTTTATAAATTCCACAGGCGTTTTGATAAACATCAAAATGTTAGAAGAAAAGTTGAACATTCTTGCCAGTCCGGTAAAAAAACATTTGTAAAAACAATGTCTACATCTACTGTTTTTCTAGTGAAAAATTGGATTATACCAATTGCATTTTGACTGCAATGCCGATTATTTGTTCAAGTATTAAGTACGTACCATCTTATACGCTAGTTATTAATTTTTTTATATAAAAAGACGTTCAAAAATTTATTTCACACAGATTCTATTGCATTTCAAACTGTTAACAAAACTGAAAAATGTTGAGTATTATAAATCAGTTTTTATGTAATTTAAAAAAATACACACCTACGAATTGCACAAGAATCTGTATCAACAGTTGAAGTAACAAAGTTCTGTCACACAATGAAAACAATTGCATTGTTCAATAATGATATGTTTTCATTTAAAATGAAAGAAACTTTACGCTCGCATGAAGTATTTACAAATTTTATGTTAAAGTAATTAATAGCTATACCAATACCACCAGTAATTGCAATAATAATAATTTAGTTCTATATATGAATTAAAAGTTGAGTGCTGTTACTGCGCGATTGACTTTCCTGCGAGAGACGTTGAATCTAATGATTCGATCTTCTCAATTGACGGTTCATTGCAAAGACTTATGCTAAACTTTCTTACAGTACAAACAATTGTTCAATTATGAAATAACATTTCACCAATAATTACTATTCACTGTGCATACTGTATGAGAAAATAAAAGTAAGAAAATCATCTAGAGGCATTGCAGTAATTTTACAAGTAAATAATACTGGAATGGAACTTTTACGGTTTACTGCAGAATGCGAAAAATGCAAAATTTCGGCTGTGAAAGCTGTTTCGAATGAAACGAAGCGAGTATTTTTACTCTGTTAGGATCGCAAGAAGTATTTTTCAAAGACTAGAGTGCTGCATTAAATGTAACATTAATTACAGTAATACGTATTCCATAAATAACCACAACAATAAATTATTTCTATGCTTAAACAATCGATGAACAATTAATATAAAAACAAAAATCAATACTCTCATCAATGTAATTTTCGTTTACTTATCTTAGGCGAAGCATTATTTTTGCCAAAGTTCGCGCATGAAAAATGTTTATAAAAGTTGTCAGATTTGTCAACAAAAAATTTCAAATGTTTTGCGTTAATAGTATATTTCGTAACTAGGGAGGAAAAGTCGATTCTGTTTGCCGGAATTGACGTTCCTCGCCTGTTGCGAACGATATTTTTTACAATGGCGAAAAAGTACGTTTTTTGAGCCTGTGTTGGGAACAAAAAAATTCTACTAGCAATGACTTTCTTGCTTGACTTGTTCTATTCGGCTGAGTACCAATGGTTTCTGTAACATTGTTCGAAGTATTAAATTTTCCAAAAAATGTAGGAAACACTTGTAAATCACAAAAATACAAAAGCTTTGTATCAAGAAGAATAGAGATAAAGCACTTTGGTGAATAAAACTGCTATGCAAAGAAACAGTCTCGCGAATTCAAGATGCTTTTCATGACCAACTGATTTTCATGGTAAGATATTAGGAAAGACGACTGCAGCCACAATTCGAGCTGTCACCTATAGAGGTCGTTTTTCCATTTATCGACGTCGCGTTCGTTTCGTATCTTGGTAATTCCTTAGAACGTGCTTGCTGAAATGACAAAAACGTAATTAAGATAACAACTAAACTTGCTATAATTATATATTTCATCAGACTAACTTCCATCAATTCCGCCGCAATTTCCATAAAGAGTCTTTCTACATTCTCAGCCTCCTTTGCCGAAGTTTCCAAAAAATACATGCCGTGTCGTTGTGCAAAATCCTCTCCGACGTGGGTCGGAATTTCCCTGTCTTCTCGGTCAATTTTATTCCCTAAAAAAATGTTTGGAATTAACTTTTCGGTAAATTTTGCAGGAAGAACTTTCCGTTTTGGTTTTAAACCGACCAACTAATATCCTCAGCACTTTGTTGCTGGCATATTCTTCTATTTCTCTCAACCAATCCGGCAAGCAATCGAACGTGGGCTGACAGGATATATCGTAGACCAATATTAAGGCATGTGCTGATCTATAGTAGCTCTGAGTTATCGATCGGAATCTCTCTTGTCCCGCCGTGTCCCAAATTTGAAGCTACGAAAAAACAAAATTATACTCTCAAGGCCATTTTTTCTCAAATCGGAAAAAACCTCACCTTGACTTTTTCGTTTTCAACTTCCACAGTTTTTATCATGAAATCAACCCCGATGGTTGCCCCTTGTCCAGGAGGAAACAAACCCTGAGAAAATAAAAACGTAAAATTAATCAATGCCATCTTTTTTGTCCTCGAAATGTAGGTTATGTTTATTTACCAGATTTTTGAAAATGTTTAACGGAATATTGTTAGTACCTGGGTAAATCGGCGTACGAGACAAGTCTTTCCAACCCCAGCATTTCCCACTAGGACGACTTTGAATAAAAATTTGTAGTCCTCCATTGTTTCGAGTGGCACCCCCGCGTGAAACGAACGCTTCGCCGTCAACTTATTGCTGCATTTACGGATACGGAACGCGCTTTCTTCGCTCACTCACCTTAACGAGAGAGACCGAAAATTGCAACACTGGATATTAACTAACTAATGTTTTATTCCGATGTACGAATGCACTGCATATTTGAAAGAGACAAACTGCTTTGTCTCTGTCGAGTTGTCGAAAATTTTCTTTGTTGTACTACTTTAATCTTCGAACAAATGCTTCAAATGCTTGTTATCATGTTTACGTGATCCCCGAAGTACTGACGTTTTCGTGATCTCTTTTTTCCATCACCTGTCTACAAATTGTTCGCCATGGTCGATCGCGCTTGACAGCAGCTCATCCGGCAACAAAAATTTCTGATTTACCGACGTCGAGCGACGAAGATTTGAACTTTTTTTTTCGGAAAATTTTTATTTGCTCGGATTGAGCACTTTTATTAGACGTTTTGGTGATTAGAAATGAAGAGCTTGGGTAATTACAAGGTTGGGCACTAACTTAATTTAGAAGTTGGAAGTTGGAAGTTGAAAGTTAATTAATTTCGTAGAAATGCGAAACATAAAATCGTAATTTCCATGTAAATTTTTTGCGTCATGCAGTTTTGAAACGTTTCACGTTTTATGTTTTTTTATGTGTTTGAAGCTTTATTTTTCATTAATTTTCAAATATTCCATAATGTACAACAGAGTGAAATTTATAACAATTATATACTGAATTTTTCAAAATATTTATTTCTTTGTAGAATACTCATTTATAAATATATTGGAAAATAATCAAATTAATTAATCAATAATACTGAAATGATTTTATTATTGACATTATACCAAAAAATTACCAAAATCATTGGTATAATTTAATTAAAGTGCGTTTTCGGTATGTTTAAATAATATGCCGAGACGAAAATAAGTATTCATTCCATAATTTCGTGGATTGTGGTTTATTTAGATGAAAAACACGTTTTTGAAGGCACGCAAATTTATTATTAGTAGTGCGAAGAATTCATTATGAGGTGCGCGATAAAATATTCTCGCATCGCTGAAAAATCTTTTTAATATATTCCGCATTTGTTCGTAGTTAAATAAAATGAAGATGTTTTTAGTCAGAAAGCCAACTAAACCCCCCAAAAAATTGTAGCATTTTACCGTAACAGTATAAAATTTAAATGGAAATCGGCTTATTCAAGACAGAGATTCATCGGTTAAAAAAGGATGCAATGGAAAGAATATTAGCCCATTTTTAAGCATATTAACCCAGAAAGCGTGAGCCGCAAAAATACGATGTAGAAAAGACTTTCAAAAATCCCAATTTTTTATAGAGTATCCACGTTTTTTTTAGATGACTTCGTCGATGACTTTTTTAGAACATTTCGCGCTTGTTTAGAAAATTTAAATTTTTAGATCACATTCTTAGAATATTAAATTATTATTGTCCCTGAAATTAATTGTGAATTAAAAAAAAAACATCACAAAGGTTGCTTAAAGTTTCTCTTGAAACACTGCCCATGGAAAAATGTCGTCAAAAAATTGGAGCGAATTCGTCCACTGGCGATCGTCAAAAAATATTGACGATATCGTCGAAAAATATTAACGATCGTCAAAAAATATTGACGATCGCCAATTATAAACGATCGTCTATTATTACAAATGGTAAAAAATATTAACAATCACCAATTATTAACAATTACACCAAAAAAAAATTT
>JABFQM010001112.1:0-24452 GCA_022816865.1 Zelostemma sp. ZL-2020
CCTCGGCGCCGTCCTCGTGTTGCGGCGACGTCGCGACGACGCAAATTTCTGCAGCAGCTCGATACACTCGGCGGCAACGAAGCGAACCGTCTCCATAAGCGACCTTCATCGATAGTGCACATCTCGTCGGCGCTCACGGCGCGGAACAAATTAAAACGAGCTTTATCGCCCACGCGCATTGCTTCTTTTCTTCCGGTCAATTATGTATGATTGATTCGAAGCAGCTTGCATCTTGCAAGAAAAATATACTCTAAGCCAAATCTATTTTTAATGAATGTTCGCGCTGATGGGACCAGGATAATCCGCGATGCGCCAAAAACTTTCAGCTTTGCTTTCGGCATTAAAGCTAACTTTATTTTTGCTCTCATAAATTTCGAAAACCAACACTCGGGATTCATAAGGGTATAAACAATTCAAGTGCCTTCATGGGAACTTATCGCTCTTTCGTATTTCTCCGATTCTTTTTGTACGCTAATGTTGCGGAGATGTTATTCATGGGTGGAAAAAGAGGTGAGGGAGAGTGCCTTTGATTGAGGTAGCTTTTGTTTTCACTGCTTTAAATAATTCAACATGATGATTCGGACACATTCGTAACAATTCAAAATTGACGTGAACTTTGATTTTTGTAAAATTGTGAAAATGGGTATCATTTTTTAACATTAAAGTACGGAATTCAACTTTATTTCATCCCTCGTGATTTTGCGGTATTCGATATTCATTGCGTGGAAAAAAATCCTATGAAAGCGAAGTATATAATTTTCCAGATATTTGGAGAGAAATGAATGTTTCAAATTTTATTTTACTGGCTATTTAACATAACAAACAACCGAAAATAAAAAAATTCTAAAGGGATGGAAGATGGAGGAAAAAGTCGAAGGATCAAAGAAAATTCGATGCACGGAAATGGATCAAAATTAATCACATTTCGCGACATATAAGCAAGCATTGTTCCGGCAACGCGCTTCGATCGATGAACCGAAATGGTATTAAAAACTTGTGTTTTGCAAAAAATTCGTAAGCGCTGTTCCAGCAACGCGCTAATTAGTGCTTTAAGGCATCAATTATTTTTTGTTGGGATAATTATCTTAACAAAAACTAATTTTCTTACCTGTTAATTTCACTGTAATTAAAACTTCAGTTTACATAAACGACTTCACTACAAATTAATAGAAAACCAACAAGTTTAAGAACATGAAACAAACTTTGTTCCAACAATCAATTAACGGAAATTGAAGGAAAACATTTATACATTTTAACGTGCATTTTTTTCATTACGTGATTTTGTATTTACTCCATTTATGGTATTGCGGTAAAAAGGAGTGCGAGATTTAATGGAGAATTGAGAGCATGCGGAGGAGTTGAATAGATTATTTTTATTGTTTTATCAGCATCGTAATTTAGAGCGATCAAGAACTATGATTGTCATTTTCCTTTGACCTAAAAAACTTTCAGAGTTATTTAGAAGTTTCTTGCAATGTGTTTCGTATTCTGTTCATGTTTCAATTTCTGCCAGAAAACTTTAATTGTTTGCTTATTTGGTACATGATACATCTCTGTATTTCCGTCATCATTATTTTAGGACGGGCTTTATTGTTCGTTACGTGTTTGTAATTAATCTCACGTATACACATGCCATATTTGTGTGCATTTCAAACAATCGTAATGTAAAATCAGGTAACTGATGCAAAAAATTTATTCACAATGTTTATACATAAACAAGAAAAAATATGATTCGAAAAATCAATTTTCTGTATGGAATTATCCATAAATCGAAGACGAATCAGCATTTGTGAAAAAATTTATATATTACAAACCAATAATCTAAATAATGTTGATATAAAATTTAAACATTTCTGAGAGATGAATATTTTTAGTAGAAAGTGTACTTGTTTGTTCAAAGGTTCAAACTTTCGGAATGAATTGTGATTAAAACTTTGTTACTGTAATAAACAAGTTCGAAATGCTTGCGAAAATTATTATGAAATGCACGATGTTTAAAATCATCTTCAATACTTGTTGAAAGAAGCTGGTCCAAAGTGCTTGTGAAAATAATCATCAACTTCAAATGCATGATGGTAAAGATCATCTTTGAAACTTGTTAAAAGAAGTTGGAGTTTTTTAAAATCATCGTCACCGATAAGGGCGTACTTGAGGTCGATACAGCACATCCGAGATGCACTTTATGTGAATGTAGTTTACATACATGTCAGGTCGACCGTAAAAGCAATTCATAAGTACCGAACGTGTGAATATACAGCCTTAAAAAAGACTATGAAAATAAGGTTCAATTTCTCTAAAAGAGGTATAAAAAAGCTCAAATTATTCTTCAATTCAGGTCTAAAAATAGACTCTAAAATGAAAAAGTTATTATCTTTTTCTATCCCATTTTCTTCACATCAATTGATCTCTCTTTTGCCATCTGATTTTCTTTATCTTTTCCCATCCCAAAAGATTTTTAAACAAAAACGTAAAAAAACAATTCGATAATTATTCGTCGAAAGAACAATGCCGAAATACTAAAATAATTGTTTGCTTTTGAGGAATGATATTCCTCTCGAAATAAAAAAATTAGAAAACCAAACTGACTTCAGGAACTTCAAAAGTGCTTTAACTTTTCATTCAACAACAAAAACAATTTCCGTCAAAGTTGTAAACGTTTAAACAGCACCGTAATCGAATGTCCCTGCAATTTTTTAAATTTTCTAACCATAATCACTTTGAAAATTATTGCGACCGTCTCAACTGTACTTCGGAGGCGAAATTAAAACGTTTCGCGGAAGCAGCGAGCGTCGGGCGCAATAAAAAAGTCGTTCCACGACTGACGGCCCAGTCCACTACTACCGCGGGCCCAGTCTTGGGGCGTTTAAAGGATCATTGTTCGCAGTGGCGACGAGTCGATTTATCATCGCGCGCAGAGAGTCAAGTGTAGGAAAAAGCCGGCGTAAAGAGCGGGCAAAAACTGAAGCTTTCGGCCCTCCCTAATTACACCTTTCATCGATCCCCAGAAAGTCCCTTCGCGAGAGTAAATTTTATTTATTCGCTACGTAAAGAGAAACCCAGCGAGTTTATCAAAGCCAATGAGAGGGGGCGCGGACCAAATGTAACGCATCATTTAGACTGGCAGATGATGCGCCCCGTGACAAATATAATTCGCCGCATCAATCTGCGGCTTTCAGGGGTCGCGTTACTCTCGCGTGAAAAAGTCTCTTCATACACTGCAGTTTTACGTCCCGCTTCTATGCATATTTGACGCCGAAATGAGCCTCGAAGTGAGATTCGCTCGGAAAATACATTTTGATTGTTTCGCTGCTGCGCCAGCGTCACGGCGTTGGGCTCATCGCTTATCAGTCGATCGATCCAGAGTGTAAATTGTCTCGCAAAAATGTTTTCTTGATACAACGAAAGGTTTATTCGAGTGTATATGCTCGAAAGTTGGTTTAAAAGCAAAGGATTCGACGTTGAAATTTCATCGGAATCGATAAAAGAACAAATCGAAAGCTGGGCGTGTACAGGCGATTTGTTGGGCCAATAATTTGTACTCCGTTAAACGGGGTTCGGGAGAACGACGCGCGAACGTGACCAACTTGGGCTTTCGGAGCCTAAACATCCCGGGGAAACAACGCCGAATGCCCTCGCTCGTGAGAATAACGACGTCACATCGACTTTAATAATCGTAATTGACGCTTGTGAAGAATTTCTGCGAGCGCTCGCGTGGGTTCCGACGAATGTATTCCACGTTTTCTTTTTTTCAAGCATCCCCTTACCCGTACCTAATTTTGTAATGAAATGGAGTGCAGCATTCAACGTAAATGCTTTACTTTCCATTCCCATAAAAGTGCTTCAATTAATTTACATTACGTAAAGCAAACAAGCAGAAAATACTTGAGAAATTGTTCATTGCAGGAAACGCAAACATTTTGCTGTTATTTTTGCAGAGGAAATGCAGCCGAGTCGAACTGAAACAATAAATTAAGTATCGTCGATATGTTTAAACCATCGAAAGTTTAACAAACACCGTGGAATTTATCTCTGCGTTCGAGCAAATATTTTCCACTTGGGAAACGCGCGAAAACATTCCATTCTCGTTCTTCTTGAAAACGCTTTTCGCTCGTATTTTGCGCAATCGAATTAAAATCTCCGACGTTTGAAAACGGATACCCGAGCGAAAATTTTGGAAAATAGAACCATCTCCACCCTCGTAGGAACGTTATAAAAAATATTTTCGTAGCAGGAAATTGCACGAGGGTGGAAATTACGCACGAACTCGCGGAGGAATGGTGTCAAGGAAGGGGAGGAAAGGGGATGCGTTCTCCAGGGACGCATCACTTTCTCGTCGAACCCACACCACCCTTAGCCGACATAAGTAAATCGAATTTCATTGGCAGAAGTCGAGTCTACCAACTTCTCATATATATTCCATTCGTCGTCTTTTAGGCGCGTGAAAAGAAAAACAACTCGCCCCTTCGCATCTTTATGCACTCAACTTTTCGAACCGCAATAATGGACATTGTTAGGGGACGACGACTCCTGGCCACGTGCAGCAAAAATTTCAATAATCCACGCGAAATAAGAAAAACTGGAGCGTGGCACGTCAAAAAGTCAAAAAAGACGAGCTCACGCCTCGGAGTATTTTTCCCGTTTCTCGGCATTCTGCCGCCCCGTTGCGTGCGCGTCCCTCGTGGATTACATTTTTCCTTCGCGCTGGATTCCACGTCACGGACATTTTTTGTCTGGACGTTGACTTGATTAATCGGCAAAGACATCGCGATTCGACGAAGCGAATGATTTTTCTTACGCGGTCGCGATATGAAGAAGCAAAAAGTCGTCTGAAACTCACGAAATCCCTTACGAAATGTATCGAGTTTTATGCGAAAGCAATTATTTCGTGCGCGATTCGTCGAAAGTGGTTTCCTTTCATCCCCAGGTAAAAAGCATTGTGCTTCATTGACTTTGGGGATCAATACCCAGCGGCTTGCATGGAATATTTCCCAAGCGAAGAATTTTTTACAGCGGAATTGGGTTGTCAATGTGTTTCCTGGAGTCTTGATATAACCATCCCGAAATACCTGCTATTAAGAGCACAACGCGTGTTTTCTTTGACAAAGGACGAGTCGAAACGAGGTTTCGAACTCTCGGCGAAACAAAAGTTGCTCCGGGAAAGAAGCCGCGACAAGAGAGAAAATAAAGTTAGACAATCGGAATGGAATAATGGCGGCCGGACGTTCCGAAATCTCGCTCGAAATGTAATTGACGTCGATATTATTAGCGCTGACAAAAGGCCAACAAGTAATTAGCCCGCCTTTTCTTTGCTCCCTTTGTATTCGAATTGAGAGAGGACTCTCTAAATTTTCTTAATCAAAATTGCTGCTGGACCCGGCAATCACGCAGTCTCGAGTACGGAGTCAATTGTCATTGTGTAGCGTCACATCTGAGCGTTTATTGTGTCGACCAATCGCGAAATCGAACTTTCGATTATTACAAATGTGGGCTTCGATGTCGAACCTTCGATACCATGGGATTTTCTCCCTACGACGTACTTGTTTTCGGGTTATTAAACTAAAGAGCGTCATGATATTGTAAGCCGAGAGCTTGGGTCTATAGACGGCGTCTTTATTTATTCATTCCGAACAATCGAATTGACCGCTTGAGAATCCCGGGGTATCCAGGAGAGGATTGTTAAATATAGGGAGTTGATAGAATCAATAATACTCAATCTCTGCGCCGAAGAAATGACTTTTAAAAAGAATAAATGGCAATAAAGTGTCCATTTTTTAAATATGCATTCGGTCGAAGTGGAGAAACTCTCGGTTCTATATTAAACTTTGCATAATCAATGTGAATTTTCCACTCGATTGTCTGTTGATCTGACAAATCAGGTCGCTGATAAATTATTTTCAATTGACAGATGAAATGTTTAAATTGAGTTTAACCAAGCTTTTCACTTTGTTACTCGGGTTATTAACAAAAAATTATAGTTCATCCGTTTCCTGATTATTTCACCACATTTTTAATTAGCAAATAATCGAATAATTCAGAATCAAAGATAATTTTTATACATTTGACAAAGTTGTTAAAAATGCGGAGAAAATAAAAGTGACAGTTACAACGTGTGCATTGACTCGGAAATGAACGAGGAAACTATAACTGACAGGCAGGATTTTTAAATGTAGAGGTGCATTGAATAAAAAGCTTGGGTTTATTTGTAATGTTTTAGAGGAGAGGAAAGGGGGAGTGATTTTATTACTTTTATTTACCAGTATCGTTAGACGGGAAATTTCGTGCGGTCGGTGACATCCCCCAATTTAGTGGCTATACAGTGTAACGCGCATTCGGCGAGGAGACAACAAACGAGGATCAGCAGCGCACGTAATAGTGACATTGTAGCAAAGCGCGAGTTTTAGCTGAGGTACAAATTACACGCTTCAACTTGTTACGCTATGCAACATTCGCGCCCAATTTCACTGCCATTTTAGACATTAAATTATACGTTGATGCTGGAAAAGAGTCGTTGTATCGAGGGAGAAACGCGAGAACTACGCAAGCTGAAAATAATACATTCATCAATCAATATATTCATTTCGCGAGCGGATACTTTAGTTCGTAGACAGCTCCTCGACATTATTTGAAAATTTTCCGACTAGACGTTTTTCAATTTTAAACGTCGAACTTTTCCACGGTCCCGTAGAGCTGAATTCTGCGGCTGACGCGCTCCAAAGCCGGCTTTTTTTGGGTATTTAGAAGAGATTTATTATTTCGTGGAATCCATAAATCAAAGGTATTGATGTATCGGGCTCCATAAAGTAGAGTAATAATGATTGCGAAAAGTGTAGCGACCGATAAGAGTCCCGGGCCCTTGCGTGTTCCCACTCACCGCAGCCAATTACCGTTCTCTCATTAACCCCGCGTAATAATCGTCGAGCACTCTCAAAGCACAATTGCTCGTGAAAAGAGTACCTCCTCGCTCTGCCTCCTCGCTACTCAGCGGCAAACACATACGCGCTGCGTAGCTTCGGGTTCATTGTGTTAATGAGTCTTGGACTCTGGGCATGCACCCTCGCTGCATTACTATCTGCAATAATTCAGCGGATTCCGACGTGACCTCTCTAAAGATCGCGTAACTATGTACTTACAAGTTCCGACGTACTCTGAGAGAAACAATACGGACGTTCATTACCGAATCTGTTGTTCATGGAATTATTTCGAGACATTGTTCTATTAATTCCAGAGGAATCGTATTTTATGAATCACGTTTTGAATTGGGATTAAAATTATTGGTTTTCAAGTGTTTTTAGTGGCGTACCTAATTTTAGCTTGGTACTCATTTAATTTGTCTGAAATGAGATGATTTGTAGACTAAAGAGAGGAAAAAAGTGTAACGTTTAGAGTTAATTATTCGCTACGAGTGCAATTTTAAGAGTTTCAGACCGAGAAAGTTTTAAGGAAAGACACAAAATTACGTTTTAAAAAAACCCGAGTTTCTTTCCCTTAATTTCAAACGGCAGAGAAGCTAATTAAAAATGCAAATGCGTAATCTGTTATGCAAATTATTTACTCGGAGACTTTCAAGTGAAAGCAATTGAGCTTGGAAGAATTGTAAAACGCAGCGAATATGCAATGTTTGGATTGCTAAAGAGTTTCCAGCTGCCAGCGACTGCAAGCAGTTTCAAATTCATGTACCTACTTCAGGTAACAGCAACAAACCATTTTCCTCCAAGCGCAATTTGAGCCCCGTTCGCTGATCTATACTCGTTCCAGCTGCAAAGACTTATCGAAATTTAATGGATTTTCAAGTTTTCGACGCGTTTGAAGGAGGCGGTAAAGTTGTTGATCCATATTGTATACACTGCAACAATTTCCGCAAGTCAAACGAAGCGCGACAGTTCCCTTGTAAAAGTAATTAGCGTTAAATCGAGTTCGGCCTTAAAACTCGCTCAGAAACGTCGCTCCGGAGTTTACTTTCATCATGCTCCGGTGCAGCGGCTTCATCGATTGTTTTCCCAGCGATTTCGCGAGATTGAATCGGATTGGCGATAAAGTATTGCGTTTAGTCAAGCGAAGACACGTGCCGCGCGTTGTAAATTCTTTACGAATGAAATCCTCTAGACCCGAAAGTTTATGAAACTAGATCCTTTTCTTTTTTCAAACGACCGTAAACTTTCCCGGGGCTAACAGGGAAATGAGCATATTTATTGTCCCTCGTGGCTTCTCGAAAATTGCGAATATGCCGGAATGATCGTAAAAAGTTTACGCGAAAATGGGAAATGAGAAAATTTGCATTTTCATTTTATACAATTATTTTCGAAATTGCTCGTTAGTTTTTACCGTCATTCGAACGAATTACAAATTATACCGACACATTTGCCCATTCCCAACGACGAGTAATGCCGTTTTACGAAGGCTCGAAACTTCGATTTTTCATCAATCTTCGTAATCCGTTATCGGGAGTCTAGAAACTAGACAACTATGTAAAATATAGGACGATGATCGCACATGAAATATGAAGGGCTCGCCGTCACACGTGATAAGACGATAATAGAATTTTCATGTAATCCTTGGTAATTCCCTAGTGGTCTGAGGGGGGAGTGGGCGAAGGCGCCCCCCCGAGTCGTGCAAGGGACAAAGTCCCGGGCTTTTTAATCCCCTCGGGAGTTAATTGCCCGATGTTTTGACACGAAATATATCCGTAGCAAAAGGGTCATCCCTGAACTATTCCGTTGACCGGTATATATTCGCCAACTATGTCAACCGCGGGCGGAAATGTAGGAATACAAATCAGTTTGGGGAGATTTTGTTTGTTCTGCAAAGAGAAGCGGACCAGAGACAAGCGCGCCATTCTCCAATCAAATTTTCAGACAATCGACATTCGATTCTAATGGGTCTGTAATTAGAAACGAAAATGCCTCGGCTTAATTTGATCGTCATTCGTCATTTCACCCGGACGAGTTTACATTTCTTTGCCAGTTTTCATTGTACAAAAAAATGCAGAGAAATGCATTTTTCGGTAAAAAAAACAACGATGTTGTGCTCGAAAGATTTGAATAATAAAATCCCTCTGGAGTTACGCGGCAACTCGACGGCGATTTTTGACTTTACGTGGCTCTTTTGTCGCCGTGACAATCTCCGTTTGAGGGTGGCTGCTGGTACGAGGAAAAGAAGTTTCTTATACGCGCACGTAGATGTACAAGGTGTCGCGAGATTGTCGCATAAACTTCACCTAGAAAATCGAATTTCGCCCGGCGAATGTGACAAATATTGTACTGTAAAATTTCTCTTTTCAGCGACACATGCACCCGAACAAACATTCCATTTTTGCACCCTTCATTTTCCTTCGCGGCGAATAATCGTTTTTCAAAACTCCCCAAGAATTCACGAGTTCTTCAAAAGCGTCATATGATTTTACGCCTTTCATTTCACCGAAATAATTGTCGCTATAAACTGCGCCGCCTGTGGATTATTTCGGGTTCTTAATTTACATATTTTTCATCGCCGATAAATCCCCCGAAGCCCTAAAATTGTTATTACATCGAGTGACGCGATTATCGACCGAAATACCATTGTTTACAATTTAATCGCGGCGAACGTTGCCAACAAAATTCACCGCAATAAAAAAAGGATAAAGAACAAAACAAAAGCGGGCAAAAGTTGCTTCATTCGGTCAATTCCCGAAAGTGTCATTTTCACGAGACCGCGAACGAACGGGAACTTTTGGTAACGATCGCGGAACACGTAGGCGCGAGCTGATGAAGAAGAAGCACGTTAATTCTGGAACACCCCGGTCGTACGCGGGCGTAAAAAACTTGGGTAATGGCATAGATATACTTAGTTGGTTGGTGGTATATAGGCGCGAGTATTGGCTGGGAAGGGCCGCTCTCCAGTCGACAGTACCGTATCCAGCCTCCCGTTCTTATAATGTTTTTCCAGAATAAATGGGCTTTCCGCTGTACGAGATGGTTCTATGGGGTTTCGGTTGGCATGGAAACCCCCGTAGAGCGATCGAGCTAGCACAGGGTTTCCTGCGAGCCGAAGGAATCGCGCGGGCTCGACTCTGCGCGCTGCCGAACGCGCGCGCGATGATACGAGAGGCAAGAGAATGAGACAAGGAGAAACCCCATAAAAACAAATCGCGCTAAAGGCATTTTCGCAGGGGCGAATTTCGCGATCGCACGGGAATTGACAAAGGAACGTGACCGGAGAAGCCCGCGGGAAATGACCGGAGTTCATCTAATTGTCGCTCTCGAAAAAACGCCTCACGGCCTTTCTGCAATAAGTGCAAATTTTGAAATTTTTGAAATTCATTCTTTTCGATCTTTTTATTTCGTCATTGATTATTGCATTCAAATTCTTAATATCGCGCCCTCAATGCGGAAAAACAACTAGAAAAAATAGCCAGCTTTGTAGGCTTATCAGGTTAACAGAGTTTTGAAAATTAAAATCGTATGCGTAGCCTTTGTTACCATGTTTGAATGCGTTTTCCAAAAAAACGATGCATTTTTCATGTCTCAAACTTGTATAGCATGCGCAGACTGCTAAAACTTGCGGCTTATTTCGGAAACGGTTTATTCGTTTGAAGTATGAAATCCAGAGCTGTTTCTACGCTGATCGATGCGTAGAAAAATAGATTATAAGGCACAAAAGTATGGTTTTATTAGCTTTGAAAACATCGCTGTTTATTATTTATGGAGGACCATATAAATTTTTATATCTTTGTTCTGGTTGAGCTAGATTTATAAAAGTTTTACGATTCTTTTTACAACGATTATTAAAATTTTCTATACGACAATAACGTAAGATCCGTATACTCGAAATTATTATTCTCGTAGCTTGTTTCGTGTCGGAAACTATACTTCATATGCTTCAATATCAGTCGAGCAATGTAATAACGCGCATAGTTGTAGTCAATTTCAACATCGCTTCGTTTTTAATAGATCCTCGAGCAACGTGAATTGCTTCGCATGAGCATGACGTACAGTATCATTTATTGCAATTTCTCTTCGTAGCATTAATGAATTCGTAACTTGAAATTCTTGCACAATTATTTCGAAGCAGCAGCGCTACTTCTAATATAGTAACTAAAAAAATTATACAAGTGTAAACGCGGAACACGCAATTAGAGTGCGAAAAGCAAGCGATTCGAATTTCCTGAAATTTCGTCCTTTCGTGCTCGGGTAGGCTTCTTAATCGCGCTAATCTCACACGCGAACAGCCGCCATCGCGCCACTCGCTCAATCTCGAAAAGCGGGTCGTGAATTAGTATGCATAACTACATTCATCGATTTCAAAACGTTCGCGTTTTTTCTTAATGTCGCGCATTACACTCTGAGTTTAACGAGGTACTCCTGAAATCCTCGAATGTTCAATTTCGACTACGTTAAGCGATAAATTCGTATGTTTAGGTGCGAGTGAGGCCGTATTTTATCCACGAAACGTCCAATATGGACGCGCTGATTATGCGCATTTTTCTCCGCAGGAGCCAAAGGTCGCAATTAGAAAAGTTTTATTCTTTTCCCGCTTACAACTTCATTTCTTCACGAGATCCAAGTAGGTCGACAGGTTATAAATTTCCCGACGTTTCCCGGAACGTGGACTTTGGCCAACAGAAATTCTGAGCCATTTTATCTTGTCCGTATAATCCCTCGGTCCATCGTAGCTCAATGACGCTCCCCCAGCGTCCTAAGCGTGGAACAAATTAAATGGTACTCTCTGTTTTTCGCACCCTACTCTAGTAAGCTCTCAAAGTGCCTAATGCATCTCGAGGCCCACGCTGCATCGAACTGAGCAACGAATCGCGTGACAATAGTGTTTTAACTTGTCAATTATATGCCAGGGCCGGGCCAGCGCGATAGGGGCGCTTATAATAATGTCACCCTCCGTGCTACATGCTTTTTTAACGGGACGAATGCGATTTAAATCACTGCTACTTCACAGTAGTACAATTTATTACCGCGAAAGCTATTCCGTTTGATCGATGGATTTGTTTTCGCGTTTTTAGTTGATTGCACGCGCTTCCCTTTTATATCGTTTCGCGTATTCGGATCGCCGCTGAATTTATCAGTTGGATTTACTTCAATTTTTTCGCGAAGAAACGGGAAAGAGTTTTTGTCGATTCCTTTCGCCGGCGCGTTGTTGATAAAAGGAATTTGTATTATCGCGAGTGGTGTAGTAACGGATCAAAGCGATTAACCGCATTTAGCGTAAAGTAGTTTTTTTCCGTTCGGGAACTTTGCCGACCTCTTTTGGCGGAGGGTATCGGAATTTTATCCCTTCTCTTCTTCCTCTCAAGAACGTGCACACGATTAGCTTTACAAAGTTCCGCGCATCGATGAAACCGAATAGCGTATTGCTTCGCGGAGCCATCGTTGCGTACTCCTTGAATTTCGTGTACACATCGTAAACGTGAAATAAACTCTCGGGCTTTAGGATTTCAATTATCCGGCAGACGTCCCGAGGCATTTTTCCGGTCTTTCTGCTTTGAATATATCCTCTTAAATTGCTTCATGCGCAAAAGAAAATGATGCTAGCTTCGTGTAAAAGAAGGTTTCGTATATATGACTGCGAGAAAAAACCGTGCACGGAAAGGTTTGAGTTGAACTAAAGCAAACAGCGATTTTATCGCGTAAAAAAACGGAAAATAATTTTGCTAGTTGGTGAATTTTCAAAACTCTGAAATACTTCGAATAATGTACGAAAATTTTCAATAACGGCTATTTTTTGAAAACTTGTACACGAATCGCATGAGTTTTAATTAAATTTCATCAGGATTAAAGTCAATATACGCAATACTAATTTTATTTCGATTTTATTACAATTTTATTAAACTTGAAATGATGTTCAATCGAATTGTAATTAATTTCCGATAGACATTTAATTAAATTTCAATCTCATTTCATTCTACCTTCATTCTTCAGTAAATTTTATTGGTTTCAATACGTTTGTTCTGCTATTCATATTTTTCGTAATTTTCAAGCGTAGTTCAATATCCCAATGAATATGGATAAAATAAGGGAAGATACGAGTTCCTCTTCGAAAACTCGGGGTTTCAAAAAGTGTATAAATTCAAATAAAACGATGTTCTCATGGCGCGCTTGTCAAAAAATGAAAGAGCGTAAGTAAACCAAGTTCCGATTTTCTTGCCCAGAGCCAACGCAAAGTTAGTCGAGGATCAGGTGGCTTAACCTTCCATTAGCACGGTTGAACTCTGCGAATAGCGCGCGCTAAACGCTAGGATTAAGGCAAACTACCGTTCCGTTATAGACACGTCTGCGAGACAAATTTGCAACTGTACTCGGGATTCCAGTGCTCAGTACAGCAAGTGTCCTATTTTGGATTGTAAATAACAGATTCCGCCTAGCTCAATGCGAGAATTTACATTTTCCACTTATCCTCGAATAAGTAATTCAATTACAAACGCTAGCTTCTTTCGAAAAGACTGCTCCATTTTCCGACGCGTCGTTTATTCCGTCGCAATGCATTTCCCATTTTCTCGCGATCGAACGACTCCAATTAATACCCTGAATAGACGAAATTCAACTCTGGCGTTCGCCATTAAAATCCATAAAAATTCATAGCGTCTTGAAGCAAGGGTGTAAATGGAAACTCGATGAAACAGAGTGCACATTAACATCTCGCGATGCGAGGGACGAAAGGTCACGAATTAAAGTTTTATTTCTAGTCTTTCATTCGCCGTCACGTATCGCAGAAGAAGCTTCATTGAAAATCGATAAACACGCGTACGCCCTCTGATAAAAATCCATTGGTCGAGGTGTCACCGGCCCAGCATGCCTGCCAATTATCTTATTACCCTCGCTGCAGACATCTGTATTCCCGTCCTATCTTCGTGCGCTAAAAGGAGATTTAATTATTGTTACGCGGGCCCTCGCTGCCGCTTGCGAACATTCCTTTGTCACGCTCCCCATCGCGAAAACAACTTTTCCTTGAAAGTCTCGTCGCTCTTTCAACAAGCATCCCAGAAAAATCTGTAAAAGGATGAAAATCTTTGACTTCATCCCCAAAGAAACTGTTGCATCGGCTTTTCTTCATCCCCAATTGTCTCCGGGACGTGGATAAAACGACCATTGCTCCGCCAATAAATTGCACGAGGAGAGAAGGTTGCTTAGAACGTGTTATAAAAGAAGAGCCGGGGTTGGGGGGATTAATTTATATTTTACCGTGACCGTGGGGAAGGGCGGGGATGGGTTTTATCGGGCTATTTTACGGTCAGCCTTCGTCCTAAAATGCCGCGAATTACATCGTTCCTACATTACAAGACGCTCATAGGTCGATGGCGAAATTTAGTGCCGGGGAAGATCGAGGACCACTATCGATCCTTACGCCGTTTCTGGGTGTACTTCGTTCGAGCGAGACGACTTCTTTATCTTCCTCGTTTATCTCCCGGAGAATCTCGCGAGTGCGCCGTGTCTTCGGTATCAATAAATATTGATGATTTTTACTCCGGTACTTTCCCGCTTGTTTCTTTGCAAACCTCGTCGTAATGTATTCGATTTTTGACGCGGAATCCGAGGTACGTGACTGACGGAGTAATAGACCCAGTATCTTTCGTACTTCGAGCGACTATCCAATAAGCCACAGAGCTCCGAAATATCTCGAGCCAGACACGTCTCTGAGAAACTCTTGATTACCTTTTGGGGAGGGGAACGAGTTGAATACATTTACCAACTTTCGAGTATATTCGTCTTTCGGTTTCATGCGATTATTCGATTCGATCGGTTTTCGGAATAGTCGCCGAGGAAACGTTTTATCACTTTATTGCTGGCAAATTGGAAGAAACGATAAGAGCCTTTCTTGCCGGGTATTAAAGGCACAAGATTTAAAGAGAAAATAGCAGGTAAACCCGGAGTAAGACGACATCGAATATCGCGAATCTCCGATGACAGACCGGATTACGGATTTTTCTTTTTTCATTGCATTTTTCGAAAATCAGATTGAGGTGAAATATAAATGGGGAAAAAAAATTCGGGTAATGCAAGATCAAAGCGGGTCCGATCCCTGATAGGGACTCTTTTTTTTTCACGAGACGCCGAAGACTTTGGAATTCTCATGGGAATCCGGGGTCGTCACTTTTCCTTTACAAAATACGAGAGGGCGTCCAATTGATTGGGAGATTTTTTTTTTCATGGGGAACACGAGTAACGAGAGCGATAAGTTTACCGTAATTCGATTACCGTTTCAAATTGGCGGTTCGATGGAAAAGCCATTTTATAATGATAATTTTTCGAGTCTTCGTGACATTTACGAAAATGAAGGCGAGAATATTTTTTCCGGTATGTTATCCGAATAAATCAGTCGGCGTCTCGCAGGGGCGACGAAGTCACCTGCGGTGTAGTTCCTTCTCCCGGTAGTGTTCGTATCCTCCGAGAGAAAAGCCAGTCTTCGGAACTGGCGAAGAGGACCCTTCCTGTTGTGAAGCCTGCTCCGGCTTCGTAATCTGTATCGCATCTCTCTTTCTCGACGGACGTGCCTCCTCGTCTTTCCAAAATCGATTTTGTCCGGGGCCGCGCCCAGTTCCGAGTTCCTCGAGTTGGTCTCATTTAAGCCAGAGCGTTTGGTTCCACCACCTCGTGCGTACGCGATACCGCGTTTTGCCCTTTCTGCGGTCCCTCAGCCGCGCCGCGTTACCGAGTTTCCCTCTGTTTTCTTGTATATATCGTATAACGCCGCGTCTATACGTTATAATTATATATACACCGAGGGAAACTTGTCAACAAGAGAAAAGACGAGAGGATGAAGAACGAGGAGAGATCTCGAGGATTCTCCCGGAAACTTTATCCTCGACCCAAACTTGATACAAAATAAGCTCGCTGTTTATTCTCGAGGAAATTAATTTCGACGTTGCACGCGTGTTGTACTTATTCCGTATCTTAGTGCAATGTCCCATCCCCTCGTTCTTTTTTACATTTGCCGTAATGGAAACTCGCGTGAAGAGGATTTGAATAATTTTTCCTTCTCACGTCGAAGCCGTTTATGGGGAGCGTAAAGGAATTGATACGGGAATAATGCGCAAGCTAATAAAATATTTCTGCGCTTTTATTTGACCACGCGTTCTTCGTTCAGGCCACTAGAGCGGATATGTTCCGTTAGCGAAGGGGAGACTGGGGTCAAATGTAACACGGGTCAATTGTAACGCAGGTCATTAATCGACGAGGAAATCGTCTCTACGTTTTATCGACTTTGCGCGTGCTAATTTGTATTTCGGGCGAATCCGCTAATTGTTCTTTGATTTATTCATGCGATTCCAGAAATATCTATCATGTTCATTTTTATTTTTAGATATTTTTATCGAGCGAATGATTGGAAATTATATTAAAATTGTACCCGGAATGGTATATTAATTTTCTCTTGTATCCTTAAAGTTTTTGCCTTATGTCTAAAACTGTCCTTGATTTTGGAGAACATAAAACTTTGGCAAAGCGCCGTGAACGTGAATTTTCTACTCGACGAACCTGCTAATGTTTATCAGTCATACGCTGTGCTGATCAATGGGTATAATTTTCCATCTCGCATAATCCGGTCCTTTGTACAAGGCTGTTGTTGCGCGTCGCTGCGCTGCACCATTAATTAACATCGAGAAATTTAATAGTAGATGTGAAGTGGACCGATACCGTAAACTTACCACCCGTGGAACATACGTAATTCTTCGATACCTTTTTCACCGCTGTCGTTTCGCGCGGCGGAGGCGTCCAACTTTTTTATTTATAGACTTTCAGCCAGCCGCGACAAGGCATCGTCGTCGCGACACCAAAACCGAAGGCAACTTGGACGTCGTCGTAAATCCTCCCAACTTTTCGGCGTGTCCACGTACACTTTTAAAGAATTTGACGTTCTTCATTTTGCCGAAACTCGGTATCAGTTTTCTCGATTCTACCGCTTTTTATACCACTTTTCTCCACGTTCCGCAACGTCATAAACTTGGGTCTCTTTCTCTTATCGATATTTCGTATAATGAAAGCGGAAGCGCATAACTTTTAACGCACGAATCATCTTTGGCGGAATAATATAGTTTGGGAATTGGTATAGAATCAAAGCTCAAATTACCTCGACTGGCATTAAGCATTAACAAACATAACTCGGTTCGCGTGAATTTATCGTGGAATCTTGGTAGCCACAGCCGAGCGAACATTCCCATAGGTATCGTTTTAATCGAATCACAAGCAAGCTTTGCCAGGAGAATGATGAGCGCAAACTCGCTTAGAAATTCATTCGAAATAAAGTCGATCCGGCGAGAGATGTTGAAAAATTACCAAGTTGTCGGGATTTCGAGTAAAAATGAGCGCGAAACCCACTTGGTTAATACTTTTCCAATAACTGCTGAAGGGTGCTTCGAGAAGAGCTAGCAAAGTTTTCCAGTTAATGGCTACTCGTACAAGAGTACGTAACAAATAACGTAAATCGCCAGAAAATGAAACGATGGCATTTTTCAAAAATGGGAATTGATGAATCGAGTACTTTGCCCGCTCGAGAGAGCAAGTGAAAAACATCTGGGAAAGTAATGCGATGAAGCAACCTCGACACTTTTCCGTATTAACAACGTAAAAGCTACTTTGAAGTTTCGAGATTCCGGCCGCTCTCCCGTTTAATATTCTTGAAAAAGTTACGAGTTGCGCCACAATAGATGAGAATAACAATGTACACGAGCGAACCGAGCGCTTTATAAAAATCCATTTCCACTCTTAGGGTGCATTAAGTCGAGCATCCACTCGAGGAGCAGCAGTGAGACTCGAGTTTCAAGATAAATTACAAATTCGATAACCACCCGAGCCTCATACCGCCGATCTTTTCCTCTTTATAAAGGGTAGCTGGCGAAACTTATCCTTTTCATAACTGCCGTATTTCTCCAATCCAAAGAGAGGGTATAGGGAGTATCCAATGAAAATATGCCTCACTTATCAAAGGATTAGTTCGGGATTAGGACTCAAGATTTAGAATCATCCAGAATTACTAGTCGCTTCGTAGCGTGTTATCTCTTTATTTATTTATCACGTTTTTTCATCCTTCATTTCACGGTTTCATTTTTTTGTAAAAGGCCGTTCGTTATGATTTCATTCAACCAATTACATTTTAAAAAAACATTCAACCTCGATTTGTTTGATGAAATGAAGCCACAGAAGCGTTTACCTCTATTTTGCACTGCTTTCATTGAATTCGCAACGTCCTTTATCCCAAATTATCATTTCGCTAATAATTAATCTCACGATATTTCTGTAGCATCGGGTCCCAACAATAATGGCTGGATGTTAAACAAGATGCTCTTATCAGAAATTGTCTCGTTTCCGGGAGCACTAATAGTACAGTCCCTTACTCCCATACGAGGCGAGATATGATCTTTCAGTCCCGTAAAGCCAGCACGTATTCCTCCAATAGTATTAGTAGAATATAAAAGGTAAACGGTGAAAAACGATCATTGACCGTGATAGCCGAAGATAAATGATTCGAGTAAGCATCAAATGAAAACATAAGTCTATACGAGAAAGTGAAACAAATTGAAACACACTCGTAAAAAGTTAAAACGGATATAGACGTCACCTCGGATGATCAAGTGTTTTCCCGCGGAAAGAAAGATTTCTTTCTTTACGGTCAAGACTTCTCGAACGTGTTGGAAGCTTTTCAACGTACCGCAAATTGTCTTTCGGATTCTCGGGAATTTTATTATCAAAGCTGACTCCGCTGCTTTCTATTTACGAAAAGAGTGTTCGGGGTTGGCAACCCTCGCATGCGTTGTCGGGGATTCGCTATCTCAGATATCTATAATTACGCAACTCTTTCAGCAAGAAAAACTCATTTTCTACTCCAAAGTTGTTTCAACTTCGCCGAGCAAAGATACGAAACTGGAAAAACTCTCCGGGGTGGGGTGGAGCGAAGGGGAGAGGGGCTGAAATAATTGTTTTATTATACCGTGATGGCATTTCCGGTCTATTACGCCGCCCGGCGTGTTTCTATTTTCCACGGAATTATGACCGCGATATATAAAATGGCAAGTCGGATGCAAGGAGCTCAATTTCACGGACGCAAGGCCGCTCTAGTTCAATACACGGCTTCGCCATTAGTTTATAGTCCTCCAGGGGTTGCGAAGGGTTCGGCGAGATAGCCCGCAATGTGTCCCTGGGAATGTACGGCGCAGCAAGTTATAATTGCTATATGTAGGCTCTGAGCTGCGAACAAGGTGTTCCCCCTGTACATCATTTACTTTTATTCCCTTTTTCGGGAAATTCATCTCGCGGAATGAACCCGCAAAAAATTTATTTCCATAGGGGAGTTTTTGAGACATAACTACCATAAAAATACATGTTTTGAAAATCTGCAAAGTAGAATCTTTAGTAGACACAAAAACGCAACTTTTGGCTTGAGCAGTTTGTTAAAATTCATAATGGTTAAACAATTTTATCATGTTCGTAAAAATGTATTTTGTCGTAAATTCTCAAAAAAGGTGGGGAGTTGTGAGACGGGTTTTGTTTTTGAGACATAATTACCATACAAATCCATGTTTTGAAAATCTCCAAAGTAGAATCTTTAGTAGACACAAAAACGCAACTTTTGGCTTGAGCAGTTTGTTAAAATTCATAACGGTTGAACAATTTTACCATGTTCATAAAAATGTATTTTTTCGTAAATTCTCAAAAAAGGTGGGGAGTTGTGAGACGGGTTTTGTTTTTGAGACATAACTACCATAAAAATCCATGTTTTGAAAATCTGCAAAGTAGAATCTTTAGTAGACACGAAAACGCAACTTTTGGCTTGAGCAGTTTGTTAAAATTCATAACAGTTGAACAATTTTACCATGTTCGTAAAAATGTATCTTTTTGTGAATTTTCAAAAAAGGTGGGGAGTAGTTGAGACACGACTCAAAATGGAAGTGAATGATATATTTTGTTTATTATTCTTTATTGAAGTTGGAAAAAATGAAAATTAAGATAATTTTGAGGAACAATTTGTTGAAAAAACGAAGTATAACTCTGAAAATTGGCACACTTTAACGCACAAAATCATGAAAACGACAAAATTGTATGAAACATTCAAATTATGCATAAATAATGCGAAATACGCATAAAAGATGCAAACTAGGTTGAAAAATGTAAAAAATGGAATGTCTCACAACTCCCCACTCTCCCCTACTCATTTACGTTTCGCGTCAACATTTTCATCAAAGTTTGTAGCCGAAAAAATAAAATGGATGTAAGGTCAGCGTTTGCAAAGAGAAATTTTCGGGTGATGAATTTGATGTTCCCAAGGGAACCTGATTTCATCATCCCGTAAAATCCCGACTATTTCCGGGCTCTTTACGCAGCGCTAATAGTGCTGAAATGGCAATTATGATTCCTGGCTTTTACGGGAGAATATTCTTGTTTATATTTGCAGAGAAGCTGAACGAGAAAACAGGATTCGCTCTCTTCACGGTTTAAAACAGTAAATGCATCATGAAATATTTAGCCCTCTGCGAGTAATTAGGTTGATTAAATTAAAACGGAGTTTTATCAAAAATATGACTATTTGATCAACGATCGAAAGTGGATTAATCAGAAACGCACGTATGACACGATTTATTTGTACGGCGTAAAATGAGTGAATCCGTTGGAAACATATCGAGAAATACTCGCGCGGCGCATTATGGAATTCCATCACGCGTTAATACAAGTTAATAACGTTGGCGCTGACGTTCAATCCGATTTTTCACTTTGTCGTCGTCGACGTCAACCGCTTTCAGAATTTTAATCTTTTTCGTTGAACTCTCATCCATAAGGTGCCGTCGCGCGTTATCGAGTTCGAAAGTTTTCACAAAGAAAGTCTCTTTCCGGTGTGGAGCTTTTTTCGCCCCGTTTCTCGACACTCGATTTTAGTTTCACGTGGAAATGCAATGCTCCGTGTAACGAATGAAAAGTCGCGATATTCCCGGAACGCCTATCTAGTTGTCCAATTTAATTTCCATCCCAGGTGCGACGTTACCGGCTGCACTTTGATATTTGTTTAATCTCTCTAACCAACTTTTCCAGTAAACCTCCAATAATTTGCCACTTATCTCGTGCACGTTCGCCTTCTCGCCGCTTGTGTACGCGACGACGATTAAACCTCGCTTGATCTGGAAATAGAAATGGAGATTCTTATCCGTGGCAAAGTTTAATTCGTCAAGATGAATTTTACGTCGAAAAGAGGAACGGAAATTGTTCCTGCTATTTTCATACCTTGAAGGGGTAATTTTCATCCGCGTTTAATGCCCCGATGTAAGAAGCGACTTGTACAGGTGCGTCGTAAGTGGACATGAGGTTTTTCTTTGGTTTATCCGATTTCTTCCAGTCGATCAAACACGGATCTCCCCTTTAATAACAAAAAGCAAAATATCTTGGATGAGTAAAAAATGGGCGACGCGCTATAAATAATTTGCTCGTTAGGTTCTCGAACTGTTTCGCCGAGAAAGCAGGGAACATAATTTCAAGTGTTTTTATGCGGTGCATACGAGCCACGTTTCTCTCCTTGGTATTTCACGTTTCTATACAAGTCATGATATTGCGAGGGTTAATATGTTTTTCATGTCCCGGCTCTGGTATCTTTCAGCAAAATGGATGGAGCGAATGCTTTTGTGTTTTATTCGTGCTTTCCCCACACATTACGAAGCAACGAAAGCACTGACTTTTATATTTTCAAAACATTTTACCGAGCAGGGATACATGCCGGCTGAAAGTTTCGTAATATTTCCTTTTTTCCTATAAAACGAGATGTTTATGAGATACGCGTAAAGCAACATTTTCTTTAGATTTTCAAAGACATTGGAAATACATCGAAAAAGCGATTCTCGGTCAAAGGCCGAAGTGGAAAGTGCGTGTTTCACCTGTACGAGGCGACGCAGTCTAAATATCCGTGGTATTGCAGCGTTGGATGCACCACGTGCGACTCGATGGCTCTCACGTTCTGGACATTTTTCAAAACGTCGCTAATGCTTTTGAAAGCGAGCTCGACATTTTCATGCACCTGAAGAGGTTTTTGCGTCAGGGAACATTCTATTGCCGTGTGCAAATATTTCCCGTTCCGGAACAAATCTGAAACAGAAAATCAAGCGTGAATTATTTCTGTTCGAGAGCATTTCTTTGGTCCATGTGTACCCGCTTTGTAAACTCGGAAGCCTTCGATTCCCAATTTTTCGATCATTCTTTTTTCCCACGCTTCCAATAATTTTTTTGCTTCTTCGGACATCGTGGCGGTCAAAATTTTTGTTACGCTGGGCAATTTTGAACGCGACGTTAAATGAATGATGTCGCGTATTTCCTGGACCGGATCTTTCTTTTCGGGACATTCTTCGACTTTCCGACTTTTCTCTGCTTTTTTCGCGGCGGAATCGCGAATTGTTTCGAATTTTTTGAATTGTTTTGAGTTGGATTCGCGGGGGTTTTCAAAGGACGAGTAATCGACCCACTCCCCCTCTTGCAAATCGAAGTTTTCCGCATTTCCCGGCTTTTTTGGAACTTGGAATGTTTTCGATTCCAATTTCGACGTTTTTGGGGGGAGACTTTTTTCTTCGAGTTTTAGTCTTTTCAATTTTTCTTGCTTCGTTTCGAGGAGGCTGCCGAAGGAATACCGCAGCTCCCGCATGAAGTTTTTTAAATTTGCATTTTTATCCGACGTTTTGAATCGGGTGCTCGTGAATTTCGAATTTTGAATTTGTAACAACTTTCGCGCCATTTCATGGCGAGACATGATCGACGTAACCTTTTCCGCGCGACGATTCCGTCGAACTGAATTTACTGCCGAACGGTAATTGAAGTCTTTGAATTAACGAGGCACAGAAGATTTTTGACGAGTTTAATTTTTCGTGAATGTCGTCAGTTTAATTCGGCGCGATAGAGAAGAATTGATATGCAATCGACGTTGTGATTGTTACAGCGAGTTTATTTTGGCCGGGTTGTGTGGGACTGCTAGCGCTATCTGGTTTTCTTGGTCTCAACTTCTTCGAATTTTGCAGTCGATTCGAAATATTTTAAAAATTTGAGTTTTTGTGGCGTTTCATTATTCATACTTTTGAAAACGTATTTTTTTGTCGAAAAGAGAAAGTTTAATTTTGTCGCAATAACGATTTTCGGAAGTGACGACAGTCGGTAAGAAAGTAAATGACGTTTCCAGCAATTCACTTGTGCAAATTTTTTAAGTATTGGTCGTATTGGTCATAATTTCGCCTTCTCGTTTTATTCATTTCTTCGGCTTTTCCCATTTCACAATACGAAATAAAACTCCGTATTACTTTCGAAATATTTTACGTAATGTTTAAAAAAGTACGTTCAAAAATGATTCATAAGTTGTAAAATTGGGATGGTTTTATAAATGCGACGTAGCAAGAACAGTAATCTTCACGCTAGAGATCCGGAGAGAAAATTTGCCAAGGACAAGGTCTTTGTCGAAGCCTTTATTGACGCATTTGTAAAAACCCAGATGACGAAAGTTTTTAAATATGTCGCGATGGCCGTACCCTAAATACCTAGTTATGACAAAACTTTGTCCAATTAGGAAAAGTTTTTTGTGTAATAGAATTTTTACGCAAAAACTGATTTCAAAATTGAAAAACTTTCAAGATCTATGGAAATACCAGAATGTGTCCCATTTTTTTCCATTTTTTTAGGAAAAACACACGTGATTTGTTAAACATGTTATAAATTATTTAAATTTGTTTTGTTTCTTATTTGTTATCGTTTATTTGCATTAATTTTTTTACTCCTCACATGTTAGTTATTATACAATTATAATTTATCCATTACAGACATATACATTAGCCTTAATTGTTATTACATAATTCACTCGATGAAATTTGTAATAAACTATAAAAAATCAATAACTCGGTTTTCTGTTCGTTCCAAAAAATTCAAAAGTCGATTAATCGATACACAAATTCGATAGTGCATCAATTAACCGTTTGAAAAATCAATTAATTTTTTAATCCATCGCAACAAGTAATTAATCGATCATACATCCCCAGTCACAACTGAACTTCGAATCGTTGAACTGGAGCAAAAATGCGCTCCGAGCGTGCAAGCTTAAGATCAAAAATTTTTTCTAGACACAGTTTTCAACAGTCCATTCTCAAATTTATACAGTAGTTACTGAAGTATCTAAAGTACATTTTTTAACAAAAATAATTTGAAAAAAACAGTCCCAAATTTGAAAAAAATTATTTGTTTAATAAATTGTAACATTTTTTTATAAACAATAGGTGACATCGATTTTTCGTAGTCTCCACAAGAAAGCTGAGAAAAAACCCTAAATTTTATCAAGGCTAACTATTTTTTCAATCGAATTGTTTTCTCCGTATAATGCAAATGTTTAGAGGTACTTTTGCCAAACGTCAAAAGTTTGAAAATTTACAACTCCAAAGTTTTTGATATCATATTAAAATTAAAAAATACGTGTTCGATATTTTAGATTAAAGAACGAGAAAAAAAATGTTTCACGGAAAACAAATTTTG
>JABFQM010001113.1:0-24445 GCA_022816865.1 Zelostemma sp. ZL-2020
GTTATCAAAAATTGAACGAGCTCTCTCTCAGCTTTGTCTTGAATTTGCGGAACACGGGCGAGTTGACTAAGACGAAAGAGTGGGGTCTTTCTTTTTAAGTAAAAAGTTTACTGATACATTGTAGACGTTCAGATTCCCTATGAATAAATAAACGAAGTGGGCGAAGAGAAAGAAGGGAAAACGTAAGAGGGAAGAAAAGGGATGAGAAACTTGCAGGATCGGGCAAGTTTCAAACTGGTCGTTGTGTTTGTCTTACCAAATGAAACAGAACGAAAACATCGTCTTGAATAACATCGTGTATACCTGAAACAAAGAAAAGAAAAGATTTGAGTGTTTGACAAATGGAGCAAATGTAAAAACGCAACAATGTCTCGCAAACTTTTTTACGTGAAACATTTTGATTTATTATTGTAACTTGAATAATTTTTCAACGTTTTCGAAAATTCGCGAAGCAACAAGATGCAAACTAAAATGTCAATTCCGATATAATTTTTAATCAAATACCAATTATGTTGGAATTCTAATAAACTTTCAACCCGATTTAAATTAAATTAGTCAAAGTATGATGTTTTAAGATTTTATTAAAATTTGCTCATGTTGTAATCGAATTTTTTCGAGATTAAAATTAACTTAAACTTAATATTATCATAATCTATAGGAATTTAATACAACAGATATCTAAGAGATACCCCAGGCACTCAATTTTCTACTGCATTCGTACTTTTCGTGATTAAAATTTTTCTCGGAACTCGGAGATACGGTCACGATAATATGCAGTTTGATACAGATAAATGGAATGCATGGAATTTGAAACGTAATCAACGAATAAATAAAATATCAAAATTTTCAGGTATTTTCGAGTGCCTTCTTTTAATTTTGCCAATTAGACAATCATTTGACGGTCAAACTTTTTTCTTTTCAAGTATTTTTTTGATAAAAAGTTTATCTGTTTGTACATTTGAATTTATTAGATTATTTTTAAAAAGGAGAAACGATTTCTAGATCTAGAGAGATCGTATTTGCACGGTAAATTTGACTTTTTTTTACTTGTATCATACATTGATCCCAGACTTTAGTTTAATTATAAAACAGTTGTGATTATTGTTTAAAAAATGCAAGAAACTTGATTACTGTAATTTGTAGTACATGACATTTCCATTAAATGCTTCATAATCAGGAGAAAGTATTAAATTTATCTGAATGTTTAAAAAATTATTGGAGTGAAATGCAACTAGTTTTAATGTGTAGTGTCATGGCAATCATTAATAATGCAATGCGCAAAATTTTTTGAATCCTTTTTCAAGTAGAAATTGAGCAAGTGTCGCATTGGCTCTATTAAATTCGACATTATTATTCATTTATTGATTAGCTGAGTGAAACTGATAAAATCTTTCGTTGATTGACAATCATTTTATTAGTTCAGCGGAATAATTGGGTGAAATCAGCGCAATTTTAACGGAAAAATTAATTGAATCGTCGGAATATTCAATCAAATGATTGTCAATTAATTTGCCAAATGTTTTAATGACGAATTAATCAACTACCACAATTTCATATCGTGCAATCACCACATAAACAATTTGGCATTTCTGAAACCATTTTTCTGAAACCATAAAAAAATTTGCATTCTCCTAAAAACAATCACACCCGAAAATCCAAATGAATTCCAATTTAATTAGATTCGACTCCAACGGAGCTTTTCTATACAACAAAATTCCATGTAATTTCCAAGTAATTCCACCAATTCCAAATAACCCAACGCAGGAACAAAGCAACGAAAATAAAAGCCGAGATCACCGATTCCAGTATATTCAAAGCGATTCCATAAGCGACTTTATCATAGATAATTTCACGAGTGAAGAGCCCCTTGCAATTTTCTCGGTTTACAAAATCCCATCTCGAGTCTATCCCGGTGCTTTTATTGTCACATTTCCGTGAGATGATACGAATTAATATTGCGAAGCTCGAAGGCAGCATCATCTCGATGCGAGAGAGGAACACGTGGCCGAGATCGGTAGACACTTTGGTAATGATGATGCCGGGGCGGCACGGCGAGATCGGCTGCACTCTCCTGATGAAGGTTATAACCTCGCTCGGGCCCATTTATTAAAACGCCCGCTGGCAGCTCGCGGCAGCGATGCCGGCATCGCCGCCTGGCACAATTAAGGCCTCGGCTTTCGTATTCGAGCCGCGGATTGCTTTTATCTGTCATATTAAGCCGCGCCCGAGTGATTAAATGCCTCTTGGGAGTTACAAGGTGGGCCAGCGACAACAACGGGTTACAAGTTATAACGGAGATCCGATCGAAGAATCCTGAACACGGCGCACTCTGGCGCTCTCCCCCCCCCCCATCTTTCCGATCTTCGTGCAGCGGCGTCGCGCGGATAATAATTTCGGTAAAGCTGCTGGCTGCAAGATCGGCCGCGCCTTCCTTTCCGACGCCGCGACAGCTGCCGCTGCTTTTCAAATGGAAAAAAAATCCACGTGACATTGAATTATGTTCGTTCCTAGACTTATAAGGATTAACCGGCCGACAACACTTTACATACACTCGTTATTTCTCCCCGGCCAATGGACTTTAACGAACCAGCGGCTTCAAACCTTTGACAACTAATTTACTCGAGAATCCTAATAGTTTGCCGCGTCAATGTTTTACGGAAGAAAAAAATGAGACGGTTCGTTATAATATTCACCGTGTATTACGAGGAAAAGGAAGTAACTTTGTGCGGCCTTATATGGGTCATGAAAAGCTTCTCCTTCGACGTTTCCTATGATTGTGGATGCACGTTGTTTAATCTACATCCTAAAGCCGTCGTGCATGAAAGATCTTGGACCGCGGGCGAAAATCCACTTTTGTCAACAGCGAGGAAACGCGGTCGCTATTCGCTTTTCATTGTCGAGCGTACGTCGCTATGAATCTGCTTTAAAATTCCATACTCTTTTATGCGGCATTTAGGAGCTCGGGAACAGGGTCAATGACACGTTTCTGCGTGCTCTCGTTTCGTTTTATAAGCGAAATTTCGTGAACGCTCCAAGTTATTACGAGCCGGATGAAAATAAAGCGGATCGTGTAAAAGCTTTGCAAGATGCGCGGACGTAAAAAGCGGTTCAGAGTGCGTGCGAACGAACCATAGACCATCTTCTTTATCTGCCGGACACGCGGATAAGAACTCGAGATAATCGAACGATAACATCGGTCTTATCGAACCGGGCAATTAGAAGCGGTAAAGATGGGATAGCGAGGGTTGAGAAGTGCAGTTCGCTGCTCCGGTGCGCGCAAAATAACGAAATGCGCGAATCGCGATAATGTTCGATCTCGAATTCCACTCTCGCGAGAAAGGAGATTTGAGAAGGTTTTTTTGGGGGGGATTAAATCAAAGTCACTCGCCGTGGCAAATTTTATTCGAGCCCGTTCGATATATATTCACTTTCCCGACGTTAATCGCCGCCGTAATGCAGAAATATGAGTCCATATATTAAAGGCATTACAGATTCCAGCGCGTGTCCATCTAGCAATAATCGTCTTCAATGTTGGTGCGGCGAAGCGTTGTGTTACCTCCCGGTACTGAGTGGCACGCGGCGGTACTGAATGCGTAATGGCACCCTCCGTGGCAACGATTTCCTCGGCAGATTATGCCACTCGAAGTCCCGATAGTAATCTGAATTTACCTCGTCGTACATATAGAAACGACGAGGGGTAACGTGTGTGTACTCCGGGCAACATGCGGGATCAGATAATTAGCATTCAACCGTTTCCGAAGCAACAGTCTAGACCTATCGACTGCATCTCCCTTGGAAGTACGAGTCTCGAGCCGCGACGTACGACAAACGCGTAATTGCGTTCGATGCTGACACCGTCGAGATAAGATCACATCTCGATTGACTCATACCTTTGACAAGTGCGCCCCGCGTACGCCGCAATTGCGCTTCTCATTATTAAACACGCGAAAAGCCGTTGTCGTTGAAACATTTCTCTCGCCTCGGGTGGAAAAAATTTCATCAAGGGCTTCAGGTTTATTCGAGCGTTTTCCCGAGTTCGTTAATTCGAGAGACGTTTCGGTACTCGAGTCCCGTGAAATTAGAAATCCTGCGAACGCACTCGTACATCCTCAAAAGTCTGCTCTGATGATGGGGTGAAACTGATAACACGCTCGTTATCTCGCGCGTAAATATTGGATTAGTTTAATGAAATTATGTGTAACGCGCACCGCTTGCATTTTAAGGCGGTACTGGAGTTACAATTAAGTCAAACAATCCTGTACTCTTCCGCGATTTAATTATGGTGCTTCTTTTTTTACAATGTTATACGTTTTCTGCTTTATACTGGTTTTTCATTTTTTCTACGCTGCATAGAAAAAGTTTAAATCTACGGTGAATGAATATGTAGAAACGAAGTTACATTAGGGGAGTGTATGAATTTTAATTTCAAGTTGTATTATTTGAGGTCTGAAAAAAAGTTAAAATGCGGGTCATGCGGGCTGCCTAATCGCTCGTAAAAAAAACATGGGAACATTGAAACAGTGAATTAATGAAGAAATAAATTATGGAATAAAAATGTGTTGTTATTAAATTCAAAGTGCGATTATTCTGCATTGAAATATTCCATTATTTAGACGCGTCGTGTGTTTTATGAATAAGATTTCCATATTTAAAAATAAAGCACAATCATTATTATTTTGTGAAACACTTTTTTTACATAAATTTATTTATTTAAGGTAGTTAGGTTGCCAAATGCAAGAGTGAATTCCAACAGATATTTATAATGCAACATAATCCATTTTATTTTTTTAAATTCTGCTTCACGAAAAAAAAAACGTGAGAAAAAATTATACAAAAATGTTCGTAACGAACAATTGCACATTTTAAAAGTTTTTACCGGTGGCAAATTTGTATTTCTCAGCTAATTTGCATGTTTGGCCATTTATATTGTTTACAGGACAATTTGCAACAACTTTACGGTAGCGCTTTGAAAAAATGTGTATTTGCAAAAAAGATACATGCATTTGTTTAGTAAGTCGGTCAACAATTTTTTGAACAAATGCATGCATCTTTTTTGCAAATAAAGTTGTTGCAAAGTTGTTGCAAATTGTCCTGAGAACAATAAAAATGGCCAAACGTGCAAATTAACTGAGAAATATAAATTTTTCACCGGTAAAAACTGTTAAAATTTTCAATTGTTCGTTACGAGCATGTTTGTATAATTTTTTCACTCGCGTATTTTTTTTCGTGAAGAAGAAGATATTGTTAAATAAATTATGCTGGCATATTAAACGAAATTAATTATGTTGCATTATAAATATTTTTTTCAATTCACTCTTGTATTTGGCGGCCGGACTACCTTAATAACGACATTTACCTGTTTTGTCTCGATTTTTCAGTAACATCGAACGGGGATAACAATTATTAAGGTCAAGTTTATTAAGTTTAAATTGTTGAATTACCAGTTTGAATTATTTTGTTGGTTCAAAAATTGTATCGCAAAGAAAAACGTTTAGAGTTTATATAAAAAAATTTCCAATATTGTGGTTGGCGTTGAAAATGGATTTAAAAAAATTATTTAACCATCTAAAATCTTACATCAGAAGAGGAGGAAATCTTATTATCGCGTTATTGATCAATCACTCGTAATTTTTGAGAAAAAAGTGGCCCGCATTACTTTTCTCTCCCCTTTTTGACAAATAAACTTACGGATCACTAACTTTTAATTTTAATTGTGTACAACATGACACTTTTCATCCAAATCATGAAAAGTATATGATTCTCTATATCTTCATGTCAAACTTTGAAACTTTGAAACTTTGGAATTAATTATTTCGCAAACTAAACCCACGAAATTACTCAAACTTTGCGAACACGTTTATTAATATTTAATCATCTGTAATGATTTTGTAATAAATTTTCAGAAATTGCATTTTCAAGTTTCTTATCGAAAATTTTCAAAAGGACTCCAGCAATATAATGCAAAAATTTTGTAATTTCATTTGAATAGCTTTTGCTTTTTGGATTTCGTGTTAAATTAAATTTTGAAGTGAATTACTTCGCAAGCTAATCAAATGAAGTCACTCAAATTTCGCAAATATATTTGTAGCACTTCATCCTTCACGTGTGAAAATTTCATCAATTTCCTATCGAATAAAAGTCATACATTTCAGAGGCTAAAAAATAGTGGTAAAAAAAAAATCAATCGTTGAAAAATTTTTTCAAAAATAAATTAAATCAAGAAGAAGCTTGGATTTTCCAACGCACGTGATCGAAAAAAAACCGGAAAAAATGCAATAAAGCAGTGTTAAAAAAACCAAAAATCACGACATTTTTCAATTCGCCAACTTAATTTAGTGCCGGTCGTTATCTTTCACCATTTCCCAGTTATGGTGACGAAACGTGCTTCGGGAATAAAATCGATTGCATTTTCGATAAAAATTGAAATCGATTTCAGCGTTTTTTTCGTTTTTTGCTCAGGTTTTCGAAAACATATTTCATAACTGTAAACGAGTCGAGCGAAAGAAACAATTAAATAACGAAGAAATTACGGGATAACAGTGGCAGCCTCGGGGTTAATGATATTCCGTAAATATGCGCGAGCAATTTGTGACTAATAATGCGAAACGATAACGTGGATGTCGCTTTCAGTTACACGCATAACGGTGACCGGTTCACCTGTACAGAAACGAGATACGCTCGTATATTGTGCCCGACAAGATACGCGTGACTCTCCGAGATACGAATAGAAGTGGCCGCTTGTTGCTAGTAAGTAAGTCTTGATAAGCTTGAATTTCAAAGCGCACCGAAGATCCCCACGAGGCCAGTGCACCGCGCGTTGCCGCGTCGCGACGCATTCGTCTTCCTTCCTCGTATTCCGTGCGTTTATTTCATTACGGATAATTGCCACGGTTTGTTTGAAAAATAAATCAAGCCTGCTGATCTTATCAATCGGCCGAGTCTTGCGCGATAATAATAATGAAACGAGGAGTCGTGTACAGTCGCAATTAAGTTTTCTTGCAAATTCGTGAAAGAAAAATCGGTTAAATGAGTTCTGCGATCGAGTCTCCGTTGATTCGAAACCGCGAAAACGATAAACGACTTCGATTCCTCGGAACGCGATTAAAAATGTCACGTTCTAAATCAATCCCGATTACGTAATTACCCACTTGCCGGGAACACACGAACGAGCGATAATTATTCAGCCAATTAATAAACGACTCCTGGTTTCTTCCGAGCGGCCTCGTCACGATTCCGTTTTCTACCAAACGTCACTTTGGATTACTCCAATTACTGTCCTCGTTGCTTACCGTATCCGGATGTTACCGAGGATCCAATGAATTCGCAAACAATCGCGGAATACGGAAGTATTTTCTTCGAGCGGTCATAGATCGTCCCTCGACGTTCATCCGCGATATAATTGGCTCCGCATTTGCCCTTTTTTCATGCAATTAACAACGCCGCGCTGCTCCCATTTAATCAACGAGTCATTTCTTTTCATTTCGCGAGAGAAAAAACTTTTAGAAAGGCGCGCGCGCGCGCGCGCGTACTTGGCGGGGACAAAAACAAAGCGGGGTAATTGACATTCGGAACAACAGGACGCGCGAGCGTCGCATTGAACTTGAACCATGGAAAGGAGACGCGGGGATTGTCGTTCATCTTTTTGCCGCCTACTTGTCTTGTCTGCATGCATCTGCAAAGGTACGCGATGATGGGAGGCCGCGAACGAAGAGCAGACAGAGTAACGGGACCCAGTCCCCCACCAGCGGCCACCAGCCGCTTGATTATCCACTGCTCTCCTCAGATAACCTGATTTCCTGACCCAGTGTTGCCCGTGACGATATCACTTGATCGGTTTCTTCTGCACCGTACCCGTCTCGCACTTTTTCCCCCCCCTTTTTCCACCGTCGTTCATAATTTTCCGCCTCGAAAGCCAAAGACTCGTTCCAGCGATTTCATTGTTACAAACGAAAAGTTTCGTTTGTTCGCGATAAAAAAAAAAAATGATTGACTTTCTACTTTAATTGTTTCAGCGACGCAGGATAACGAGAAAAGGATCCGAAAATTGGCTGAAAATTCGTTCGCTATAACCGAAAGCAACCAAACAACGTTAAACGGGAATACTTTCGGTTGATCGGACCGTATGATATTTTTCTCGGCGTAGACGAGCGTGAAATTGGCAAAGAATCTTGTTTTGGAGAGCCCGACTGATTTGTAATTGAGAGTTTTTCTTTCCCGGCGTCGTTTGGAATACGAGACAAAAGTTTGCTACGAAAAGCCGAACGTTTTTCCCGCGACCGGTCGGAAAACTCGCCTCTTTTCTACGATTGAGACTCCGGTTGCGACAGTTATGACAGTATTTCGCTCAAGGAACTCGCAGATAACGGTAATAAAGTACTGAAAGTTCAGCGGAGCATAGAAATCTCCGCGGAAACCGAGTTTGTCAAATCCTTTGCGAGGCGGGCATTTCTTTCTTGCAGGGGTATGAAACTGGCACGGACGTGTTGCGTGATTATCGAAGCATGCCCGGTACGAAAGAGGTTGTCGATGCTAATTATGCGGCTCTTTTTGCAACGCACGCCGAGAGTCTCGTCCTTACAACGAGTCTCTGCTCCAGCGCCTCCTCCAACTTGTCCTCTTCTATTCTCTATTGAATTTTTTTTTTTTCGTACGAAGCGTTGAACGAACGCTCCCACGGTGGGTTGAGGAGGTACATAGTGCCAGCTGATATCAGAGAGTACTATGCCGTATCTCCTTCAGCTTACTTGGCCGTAGCCGTTAGATCAGCGTCTAGATTGCTTTAGTCTTTTTATGCCTTTTACGTGACGTGATAGAGCCGATTCGGTTACTAAACTCAAGTGGAAGGATTTGCCCCCTTACTCGCTTCATTCGTCGATCCCATCATCTATCTGTCTTTTATTGCTCAACTTCATACCAAGGGAACATCAAGATTACACATCATTCGAAGCTTATTCTTAACATTTCGAACAATTTTTATCTTCCTTTCTTTGGAATGCTAGATGTAGTTATATTGTGTCTAGTGATGGTCTTCTTAAATTATACCGGAGCATGATTTCAGGCCTGATTAGACCTAATTTTTGTCCACACCTGAAGGGGACCATCCTGAGTATGACGATTTCATCAGATCCGATCAAGTATGATCAGATCTGATTTGGTGAGATCAGGCTTGAAACCAGAGCTGTTCAGGCCTGAGCTTCATTATCCGGGTAAAAAGACTGAGAAGCCAAATTAGATGAAAACTGACGGAGGACTTTGGAAATCTTTCGCCCACGGTTGAATTCCGATCTCCCAGGATAAAATTTCCGAGTCTCGAGTAATCTTCAGTCTTGCAGATTCTTCTAGAATCTCCATTTCGAAGACTACAGTTTTTCTAAATCTTAATTTGAAAGACTCCAAGTTTTTCGAATCTTTGTTTTGAAGATTGCAATCCGATCGAATGAATAAATGTTGACCAAGGACCCAACGTATAAAATGTTGCAAGTATACATTAACCGATTAAACATCAACCGATTAAAAATCACTACACATTTCGAAATTCCTGTTATAAACTTGCAAAATGATTGAATAAATGTACATAATTTATTCCGCGGATACGCGGGAATCCGATAAAAATGCACGGGAAATGAACGGGAATTTTTCTGAGCCATGCGCGTTAGACACTCTTGTTAAAGAAAATGGAACGAGATAAACTGTGGGTATGAAATAGAGAAGTTCCGGTTCGATGATTCCACGATCAAAATTCAAAAGCTCTTTTGTTTACCGACTACTCAGCTTCATTACCGAGCCTGCAACTGCGAAGGAAAGTGGTCGTGACTGAAGCGTTCTAGATCGCAATGCACGTATGCAAGTTGCACACACACACGTTATGATTAACGTGGAGCACGGAAGCAGTCGCAACTATGTTGGGCACACGTGGAACGTGATTTCCTTGCTCGTGCTTGCGACGGAGAAAGTGATACGTCTTGTGTACTTCCTTGCCTCGCGCCGTTTCACTAAACCCCAGAGAGAATCCAAATGTGCGGAATCTATTTTTAATCGATCGATTAAAACCGATTTTCCCGAGAAGTCTTTGGGTGAATTTACTTCAAGTTTATACAACTCGGGTAAACACGCTGGCATCGCTATACAGAATAATTAATAACTGTATATGGCATTAATGAGCAAAGATTCTCGTGGCATGCATGCGCTATAATTACAGCGAATTCCTCGCGCACGAGATACGAATTTGCCAAGCGCAATGTCACGGGAAGATCGTTTTAGTTATTGCATGTGCTCTACCGGGACGAGGCGATAAATCTAACCACGGAGCACCCAGCATTTGTCCCATTCTTTCCACGTTTTGCAAATATGCAACGAAAATTCGCGGTTAAAGGGAAAAAAAATGGCCGTGCGTCCCGTTCATTGACGCGTAGCTCCAATTATTCGACTTGGAAATCCTCGAACGAATGGCAGATAATATTTCGGCAGGCGAATGACGTAAAACCAATACGCGTCGCTATGAATTTTATGACGGCAACGAACCGGCGATCCCCGAGGCATCGTTACTTTGCAAGTAGCTTTATGAACGTCAGCCTCAAATCGGCCCCAAAAGACCACTACGTTTCGCGAATAACATTAGAAAATAATTTCGTGCTATTCGGTTCCGGGGGCGCGGCGTTAATAACACTGGAAGGCGTCGCGTTATTTTTCCTTGACGCTACTTTGTTGGAATGTTGCGTGAGCGTTGTGAATTTATGGCATTTATCATGCCGGCGAGTGACGCTGGAAGATGCTTATTTAAAGGCGACGGAAGTATTCCGTGGCTTTAAATTTACGCCATAATACGTGCAAGTCACGCGCGAAACGTAACTTTAGAAGTTTGGAGTAAATCAAGATTGCGCGCTGCTTTATCGGGAGGAGATTCGAATTTTCAATGACTGCTACCGCTCTTTATCACGAGAGCAGCATTTTAAGCTTCTTTTCTGGCTTCGGTTTCGTCCGGGATTCTGCGCAATTATACATTCCCCTTTGAGGCTTTGAGTCTCGAGTGTCATACAAATGATAACTTTCCACGAGCGTTTTCATCTTCCAAATGCAAGGAGCCGCGACGTCGAATGAAGGAGCGTGCGCGCGACCGTTGACGTGCTCTAAAGAATGTAAAGAAACGCTGGTAATGCTCGGACCATTAAAGATCCCGCGTCCTTTGTTTGAACTGCAATCCATCTCAAAAGCCTCGTTGTAATATAGTTTAATGAACACGCGTTACTCCGCCTTCTCATTGGCGTTTCAACGTTTAGCCTTGGACAAACATAATTTACGCTGTTGTGTAATGGCTTTCGCTTTGAAAATCCAGAAATTGACAGGGTTGCCACAGAACCTGGAAAACCGGGAAAAGTCCAGGATTTGTTTCGTAACGTAATTCATGTTTTTTCAGTGTGGAAAAAATACAAAGTCAGTTCGAAATAAAATTGCATCTAGAATTTTTTAATTCCAAAGTCATTCATCAATTGAGTAAAATTCGTTAATCAACAGCGGTTAATGAAAAAGGATCCAGAAATTTCGTATCATAATTAAATTAGCATCCCGACTACAATTAAACAATTGTAATTGACAGCTTTCATTTAACTTTATCAGAGACGAACTCGCGTATAAAAATGCACTCGCGAGTCATATTTTTGAGGTGAAAACCTTAAAATCATCCAAGAATTTCGCGCATAAATTCAAGTATCATTCTGACTGTAATTACTGATTTTAATTGACAGTTTCCATTTTAGAGTTTCAAAGATGAGCTCGCAGTTAAAACTGCACTCATAAAAGTCACATTTTTCGACTGAAAAACCTAAAAACATCCAAGAAACTCACTCAGATATTCAAGAAGCATTCCGGTTTTAATTGATAGTTTTCATTCCAGAGTTTCTAAAATTATCTCGTAATTGAAAATTCACCCTCGAGAAAATCTCAATATAATTCATGAATCCGAGTATTTACGGCGCGATATTTCACAACGAAGTCGCGGCGGTATCGACGAATGCTCCGAACTAGGACGTATTAACTCATAATGCCCTACGAGAATTTCGTATCGCCGTTTGTTGTAACGGTTCGCGGAGGTGCTAAACGCGCGTAATCCGCTTATCTTCGGTGCGAATCGGCCAATAATGAACGGAACGGAAGATCCGCCGGGGTTTGACCCACGAGCGAACAGGAAGGGCCAAACAAGTCCCGAGTTTGCAAGCGCGGAAGAGGAAACGTTGCGAGTGTAGAGAATCGAAGCGCGAAAATCAACGCGAATGAAATTGAAGTTGCGTCAAGTGTTTTTTTTTCACTGCGAAACAGCCGCGACCACTCCTGCGGGGCGGAAATATTTTAGCGACTCGTGGAACAGGTTTCATTTAACAAACGAACCGGACGAGGCGGCTCGGCGAATGTCGTAATAATTCTATGTGTTTCTGTTATCGTGGCTGTGCCGGTTGACACGTCACGGCCAAGGCAACGCGTTACTTTCGTTATCGTAGCGTGCACCTAACGATGAATCGCCAAAGCGGCGAAGCCAAGGGAACGTCGAGGGTATATAAGCAGTAACATCGAGTCCCCGGCAGTCGATTTATTCAGCCGGGGCTTATTATCTTGGCTCGTAAATGTTTCCAGTTGAAATACTTGACCATCCGTTCTGAATTTTCCACGGGTAACTATTGCCGTTGATCCCTCTCCTCGGTGCCTGCTGATTTTGCCGCTCCTTCGGCTGCCCGTTGCGCCTATCGCCGCTACAATTCAATAAGGGACTCGGAAAAAGCGAGCTACCCGAGAGTCAAGTATACGCGCGCGGCTCTTTCATTACGCTCCATTCATTTTTGCCCCGATCCGGACTTGGGAACAACTCGTTAACGAGCTGTCAACGTATTCGCGCTCTCGCAAAACACCGTTCGAAAAAAGAAACGCAGCTTCAAACGCATGAATTTCGCCGGCGCAAAAACTGGGAACGTTGCGTGGAACGATGACTCTTCGATTGCGAATGAGGACGACGGGAAAAAGAAGTGACCAATTTACGACCCGGGGTTAATGAATAAGCATGCCCGAGCATTTCTCGGCGTTTACTTTACCGCGTTCATTGGATATTAAACGGTACATTCGCGAGTACATTACGCACATAATAAGTACGTACATAAAAGAGCAAACACCTAATAGCATTAACAGTAACGTATATTTCACGCGCGGGTAATAAAAGTATATGGTTTGAGGAATGGGACGGAGAAGGTTCGCTTTGATAGACGGGACGGACGGGCAACACGCGGATGATAAGCAGAAGTTGTCGGTGTAAGTCACGGGGTACCGTTACATCGAGAGCCCGGAGCCAAAAGCGATGTCATCGGAGGCGTCGGAAGAACGATCGAGTCCGTCAAAGCTTCGGACGGTGCCGGCGTCCCCGTCGTAACCTCAAAAGCAAATAGACGGACGGGCACGAATTACGTACTTAATAATTATTCGCGGTGGTGTATACCTAATTGTTGAGAAGCGTAGCGGTGATTTACGGAAAGTGGCACGCCGCACTGAGTTAGCGGAACGCTCTGTTAGAGGGGGGAGGGAAAGGTTACCAAGTGACAATTGCCGAGAAAGCTCTGTTAACGGAAACGGGAACTTTGCCAGCTCCGAAACGTCGAACTGACGAATGTTGTTTCGCCCAAGAACCCACGAGCGAAAATCCGCTCCAGTTTCTCGAGAATTGAGTTTCGAAAATGACTCTCGGTTGGGTTTTTCCCTTTTGTTTGTGGGTTGTTACTTTGCGCGCAACGTTGAAAGTTTTTTTTTTTTTTTTTTTTTTTTTTTGAGTAATAGCCGAGTCCTTATTTGTCATTTGCGAGCGCGCTTGTAAATCACGGAATATGTGTATGCTGAGTGGAAAACATTACCATATGAAATTTACAGCCTCTCTCCTTTCTTCACCTCCTCCTTGGAGATTTTCTTCAAAAATAAGACCATATTTTAAACGTAAACGAGAATTATCGTACTCGCGGCATGCATTGATTTATCTCCCGCGTCATTGGAAAGATTCGAAGTACATTTGGACTCGAAAGGTTCACGATTTAGGGGCATTTTTTCTCGCTAAAATGCTAATCGCGAAAATGAAATAATGATATTGAAATTGAGTAAAAATGAATAAATTAATTTCTATATTCAGCTGTCTTTTGTACGATCAAGGCTTAAAACCTCGTCCAAAGCGACTTCCTGAGAAAAAAGTTTCATGCATAACCGTGCCATGCATGGTAATTTCAACGTAAACTTCGTTGAAAAAACCCACCGAGTTTCAATACTTCGGGGACACTTTTTCCGCGGCTTTTTCCTTACTGAAAAAAGATCCCTCTTTTTTGCTGCAAACTTTCCCTCTTTTCCGCTCGAACGCGAAATTGTTCGAGTGTTAAAAATCCAACTTCCATGACAATTTTCTGATCAACTGAGACTCTGTCTGACAATCGGGAAAAAAATGTTGTCGAATCGAACAAAACTTTTTCCCCGAGTGATTAAAACGACGGAGGCATATGAATTCATCGATTTTTCTCGGTAAGAATCGTTTCCCGAGTACGATCGTTCGTTCTCTCGATAGGGAGCGAAGTGATGACATGGCAGAAGCGAAAACGCGTTTTTTCTCCCCCTGCAAAGCCCTTCGACCGGCGAAGATAAAACCAAAAAGTACTTCCTATTCCGCGCAGCGTTTCTGTACATTCCCCGTGGATTTAACTGCACCGTTTTATCAAGCTCTGGTACTTTGAAGCTGATGAATTATTTACAACGTCTTGGGGAATGTGACGCGACGACGGAACGTGGCAGATACGCGCTCTGCGTTTCCACATCTTGTCATTAACCACGTATACACTTATAAAGCTTAGGGATGAGCAGCAGCTACCGTACGTGCCTCCCACCGTTCGTGTTTTCGAGCACGCGTTTCGTGCTGCTTTACAGCAACGACTGAACCGAGTCACGTTTATTATTACAAGCCCCGGCTGTTCTATTAAGAGGAATCGAAAATCGAGTTGCGTGATAGCGCACCGTAAGCCTGCGCAACGCAAAATCCTATTAGGCATTCTAATTACTACTTCGTATACGCAATCGCGTCTTAGTAACGGAAAAAAATGTATCTGTTTTCGAATATCGAGCGAGTGTATTAATAACTAGAGGAGGATTCAACTTTGTAACTTTGGATACCTAAAAAAAGTTTTTACTACATGTTTAAACAGTAACGAAGCGTTAAAAGTTCACTTTCGATAACAAAGAACAAACTTTTCTCGAGAAAACTTTCAAAATTAAGGTTTCAAGGATTAAAATTAGTTTCCTATAAAAAAAGGTGGTCCAAGGTTTGAACATCTCCCTTCTTTGTTAATTTTTAGTTTGAAAAAATGTTGTTCAATTAATATCCAAAAGAAAATTGGCGTTCGTGATAAACCTTCGCGCATTTTTCTTCGATTGATTGCGCTCGTATTTATTATTTTCCGCTGATTTCAGCTGGGTGCCGGGCAGCAGTCGATAGTGCTGCCTGCGTAACGTAATGCAGTCATTAATATACGATTGTAGCTACGCTCTTGATACGCGCTGCATACCGGCGCTCCTATTTCACAAATGTGGCTCGTATGAATTATTAGCCGCATATTCCAACTCGCAATAACGGATTAGCCAATAACGTGCACTCGGCTATGAATTAACGTCACTTAGAGATCGTTAGGAAGATCAGAGGTGAGTACGCGTATTTTAAAACGTTTGCAATTGCAAAAGTGTTTCCTCTTCAGAAAAAAAGGCGCCATCGTTGAGAGACTACAAATAGAAAAATTATACTTCCTCGACCGATATTGAGAGTCGCGACGAATCCGACGACAAGTCATATAAATATATCGCGGTATCGTGGCAATTATTAAACGTCTGCAGAATTAATTATTTCAACGTCTTCTATTACAGGAAATTCGATCACGAAGTTCAAAGTAGTCAAAGGTGAAAATTTCTGAACATTTGTCGATGTACTAATTGAATTTTGTCAATTAGTACGTCGAATATTTTGAAAATGACAATTTTAAAACACCATCAATTACGTTTGCAAAAATGAAGACAGAGAGCAAGCAAATGAAGATGGAAATGAAGATAAACGCGACTGATTGCGTTTTCGCCTCGCCGGGGGCAAACACGTTTACGTTTGCGTAATTAACGCAAAGTACAGCGAAACTTTTAATACAAATGAAATGCCGCGGACTTAGGACTGCGCCAGCATTACAAGAAACTGGCTTAAAAGCTAACACCGGGCAACTTTGCGGATTCTGCGTACCTATTTCGCCGGGAACCGTTAGAGCCAAGGTGTTAAATATGATGAATCCGCTTTATAAAGTTTCAAGACCTCACTCGGGCACTTGCAGTAACCATTTCGATCGCGCATTAATTTTATCAACCGCCAAGGAAGCTGAATGCAAAAGCCGCGAAAACGAAAAGACACGAATAGATATTTTTCTTTTGACGTCCAAGTTGAAGTATGTCCCTTGAATTTAATTCACTCGAAACTTGTTCGGGAGAGTTGAAGAGGTTTTTTTAATGCGACAGTGTCATTGAAGCAAGGAAGTTGATTAAAATAAATGAGAGGAAATTTCTCGCTACTTCGTGCGGCATTCAATATGATGAATCTGCTTTCTGGGAAAAAATTATTCGAGGCTGATAACAAGTTTTTACTCACCCGGGAAATAATGAATTAACCCTAATCATACCTGATCATCCCTATAACCAATGTCTAGTTTTTTCGATTATTTTTAAGATTCTTTCATCAAAATTCTACATACGTAACTACTACAATGTTATAATAAGAGATAAATATCCTGTTCTTGATGAACATGATCAGGTATCATCAAGAGCGATCAGGCCTGATCACGCTGGTACGAAATTCAGGCATGAATGCATTTTTCCACGTACCTGATCATGTTAATTCATCTTCAATTAAGATATAAATTTATGGTAAACTATAAGGTGAAGTAAAATCTTGATAAAAAAACGGTATACTGTATGATCAGGCCTGATTATGTTTTCTCGGGTTTGTAAAGTTTCAAGATTTTACTCAGGGACGCATAATATTACCGCTCCAATATCACGCATCAATTTAATCTATTGCGAAGAAGGATAAATGAAAAACTAAATAAAAAGGCAGTAATCGACATTTTTTCTGTGACTTTTTGAACTGTGAATCAAATTTATTCAAAACTGATTCAGAAAAGTGGCATTGATAATTCCATTAAAGCACTGAAGTTTCTAGATAAAATAAACGAGAAAAAATTCCTTGCAAGCTCGCGATGGAGCAACGTCATAGCCACGCAAGAGACACGGCACTGAATATAATGAATCTGCTTTATCAAGTTTGAAGACCTTATTCAGTTACCGTTCCAATCGCGCATTAATTTCATCATCTGCGAAAAAGGTCGAATGAAAAAGTCGCGAAAACGAAGAAGCAGCAGTTGCAATTTTTTTTCCTTTTGATGCCCAAGTTTAAGCTCATTCAATGAAATTGAATTTAGTCAAAACCAATTCAGAATTGTCGCGATGGTTTTTGCAAAGTGATAATTTCATCGAAGCGCGGAAGTTCCTGATTAAAATAAATGAGAGGGAAAATTTCTTGCAAGTCAAGTTCGCACGGTATTCGGGAGAAAAAGCCCTTTCGGTTACGCTGAAGTAGAAGAGCTTGTCTCTCGATACTTGCAGTACAAGAGCTGTTCCATTCACGTTCTTATTCATTGCTTAACAAAAGAACTTCCTTAGCCCGTGTAACAAGACTCCGTTGACTCATCATGTACCAGCCTCTCATAAACAAAAGATATTACGTACAACAAAAGCGAGTTTCTTTTTAACTTTATTCATTAGAGTGGATCTTGTACGTATATTAAGTGACACGTTCCATCGAGAAAATCTAGGGAACATCATGTTGATTTACGCAAAAGACAAATTCGCGAGATTAACAATGCAATTATACCGTTGTTTATGAGTCGCGAATATCGTGCACCTCGTCCTCGAGATGAAGCACGTGATATTCGCGAGATGCGGGAAGCGAACACGTGTCCACCGTATCATTAGTACCGCAGTAGCGGTCCCTCCTGGATACCATTTCATAACGATGTTATTTCATACGTACAACGTAATAACCCGGAATAGCCGAGACTATAAGACACTTTTTGCTCTCGCATTTTTGAGGTCTCGAAAACGAGAAGAAAAGAGCAACATCCGCAGACATTTTCGCGTATGATTAAAAAATTACACCGAAAAGATGAGCATAAAAACGCACGGAATGTACGTAATCTCTTGGATATAAAATGTAACTGTTCCGAATCTCACCTGGAAAATTGCGAAACGTGTCAGGACCAATTATTTCATTGCGAGGCGCACTTTTTCCAGCGTACTTCTAGGCTCTTAAAGATCCGTAGGCTTTAGGATTCCAAGAGTCTGGACTAATTATCCACACGATATCAAAGTCTGGGTGAGCTACAATCGCGGAGTCAGCATGTTTCATGCTTGACGTGCCCATTCTTTTTCGCTCTTCGCGCGCCTCCTCTTGCCGCAGTAATTCTCGGCATACCGCGAGAGATTAAGGTTATAATCGTTCCGAGGGTTGCCAAGAAATTCATTACATTACGAAAAATGGACTCTCTCGCGGTAACGATGCGCGGGCATTACTTCGGCAAGAAAATGTCCTTTTTCTTCGCGAGCGATTATACCAGGCAACGAATTACCGGGCTAACAAATTTTCGTTGATTTCGCAACCAATCTGTAATTCTCTGTTAATGAAGGCTTAATGGCTTGAGCGGACTGTTATATCGTAGTCCGTACATGGACGTTAACGGTTGCAACTGCTGAGTTTGATATAAAATGGCTCATCTTGGAGAAATAATTCAGTTAAGACGATAAAAAAGTCGTTTTTTGTTGATGGCTACCGGGTATAACCAGATCTTATTTCGATTCACCTCTAGCGTTGTTGATCGATAAGCTTTTACGGCTCTGACGTTAACGGTGCTCCTGGCGCGATAACGCAACCGCCAGACACCGCCGCACCGCGATTTTACGCCATTTCCGTCACGGAAATATAAACGTGGAAATTACAACGACACTTCGCAGTCAAATACAAATTGCTATGATCATCGTAACGCGCAGCGAATCTAAAACGGCGCAAAGATGCGTTTCATTAAATTGCTATTTTCATCCAATTCTTTTAATTCGCAAAGAACCGTAATCACTTCTGAAGAAGCAATGAAAAGGAAGTATAATTAACGTCAATTCGAACGAAATGTCGACGTTTGTCGAGTATTCGAGATGATTGAAAAGTAGCATGAAACGGTAGCGATAGTGCGAACGTATACGTAGTACTATTCTCGGGAGGCTCGGGACTAATGAATCGAGAGTGAAGTACGAGCCGAAAGACAATCCGTCATTGTTTCTCTCATTCCGTTCCAGCTCATACACGCGGTACACATGTACCCGGAGCCCATGACTATCGAGCTTTCTGCCGTTTACCATATAAATAATCCGCGAGTCATGACCGATGGAAGTAAAATGTGGGCCAAGCCGTTCGTCAATGCGAGCGAGAAATAATGACTTCCATTAAGCCGAAAGTTTTATTAAAAACAAGTAATTAACCCGGAACGGCGAGCAACGTGATGAAAACTGCTCGAAATGCCATTTGTCACGTTGATTTACTCGGAATGATTATTGCGAGTGAAAGCGAGATATATTCAACAGCAAAAAGAAAAAAGAATGCTTCGAATGGGCGAATTGTCCGCGGTTCGAATGAGGACAAACTGAAAAAAGAACCGTACACTGTGAGAATGAAGAAGTAAATCGAAGGACAAACGGACGAAATGAATGAGGCGATTGACTGTGAAAGGCAGATGAACGCGATTGTTGGCTCGACATTCGTCTATAGTTACTCGAAGAGTCTCTTCGATTCGGGAAATTTAAAGCTTCAGTTACCCTTGGAAAGGCGAAAAAAGTAGCTGAGGGTGGAAAGGAGAACGAGGGACAAAAGAGAAGGATGAGGAGAGCTAAAAGGTGAGCGTGCCGGAGAGTCTACTTCGCGCTTGTTCGGCCTGCAACGGTGAAGTGACCCGCCGCCAGCCAGACACCCATCAACGCCTTCAACTCGGATTCGCATTCAGCTCTTTCCTCCTCGTATTTTCCTCCGCTCGTGCCTTTTTCGCTTCTCGCTCGACCTCGGAATTGGCCGATGGAAAAGCTCTGGAAGCTTCATTCAAATTGCTCGTTTCTCCGCGAACGACGACAACGCGCGATTCCCAGGTCGACGTCGTTTTTGAAATTTAGTTACCAATCGTCGCTACTTCTCTTCCCTTGATCGCTTCATCGATTCTTTCCGTGTTCGAACAATTAAAATGTTAATTTCTCGCAATCTCCGCGACTGATTGGAATATTTAACGAGTCTCTTCCTGCCGGGAAAACTTATTTCTTCGAGTTTCGAGTTGGTTATTCCAGTTCGATGGTTATTTGCTCGATTTTTTTCATTCGCGCATGATACTTTTTCGCGAAAGCGTATTAAAAGTTGCGAGGATTCGTAATAATTCCAACGGATCACGCGTAACGCCGCGATGTCTCTGAACGCGAAACTTCCGCCGGCACCGACGGCACACTTCGAGCCGTGGTCTCCAAGTTGCGCGCTGCTTGATTCTGCACCGGCAACGCGCTAGAACGTGAGAAGCAATTACTTATAGCAGCGGAGATGGCCCGCGGCCCAATGCGAGAGACGAGCCTTCCCTCTTCTTTCGCTTTCGTCTTGTCGCTCGTTGCGTTAGGAGGAGGAACATTCGTAACGAGGTCGACGTCGTACCGAGTAATTGGTTATCGTCTTGTTAGTTTCCAGATGAAACGCGTTGGATTCCAAAGCAATCGGAATCGTCGAACTCGAGTAATCGCACTCCGCACCCCTCCTCCATTCGTCGTGATATTCCGCGGATCAATTCGCTCAGCGCAATAATCATCGAGACAAACCGGACTGCATTTTTCGCGTAGGGGAGAAACCCTTTTTGTTTGTAGTTTGTAAAAACTAGATTGATGATGATTCAAGATCCGAAAGGGATTAAGTATGAAGGAAAAACAAACGGTGATTTGTGATTTTTATTTTTGTTTCGATAAAGGAAGAATTTTTTCGGCCAACATTTTAAACGTTTGAACATAAATTTTTTAAATACCAACGTATTTAGAAAACAATTTTTCCAAAAATCATCCTACATGTCAAAGCAACAAAGCTTAATTTAGATAACAACAATGTACTCGCAATGAAACGACACAATTTTACTTTAAGCACCTTCAAAGTGATGTTTATTTTCGATTGAATAAAGAACAACTTTTTTTTGACAAAACTTTAAACGTTTGAAGATAACGATGGTATAATGATTCTGTAATTTTTTTCAAATTTTTTTGACATGATGACTAGAAGTTATTGCGACTGTCTCAACCTCGAGCACTCTCCCCTAATTATTGTAGAAGCAATGGGTTGCGTACAAGGACGTTAATTCAACGTAATTGTAATGAGAAACGATTCGGCGACGTGGATTATAATCCTGCTTGATTAATTCCAGTTTTTATGGACGGAACGAATGAAGCTTTCAAGCTGTTTGCTCGAAAACTACTGTATCATCGCGGAGTCGAGTCTATTTAATTATCATTGAAAACTCCGTGAAAGCCATCGTGAACCGTTGTAATCGCGTATAACTCCAAGGCCTGATTCTTTCACGAATGGACTATTATTCCGAGTGGGAAACGATTTCCTGACTCAATTGCCGATAAATTTCAACGACAGTTAAGTCGAGTCGACGCGGTAACTCAACACCGACGGGAATACGATCATTAAACGAGACGAAAATGCCATTCGCCGCGAATGAATATACGGATTTCCAAGGCAACATCTCGTTTTTCATAAAATGAGAAAAGACGCAAACAGATGTGACGCTCGGTACTTGAGAATATTGAAACAATTACACGAAGAAATCGCAAACATTTCGTGTCGAGGGGCTTTCCGGACAAGTTCTTTGTGCGTTACGCGAAGACGTCGCTCTGGGTTAAAAAGCGACTCGAGTGAGTGAGAAGAGGGAGGAAAAGGGAGGCGAGAGACGGAGAATCTTAGAGACACTCAAGACTTGGCTCGAGCAAGGAAGCACGTAATATTTACCTAAGAACCTTCTCTGTATTCCCAGATGGCTGAATCTTTAAAATAATCGTTACACCGACGAATGCCGGGGCGAACATTTTCCCAAGTTACTTCAGCCGGGGAAGACGTGTTACCGTGTGAAATGCGCGTATAACTCAACGTTGAGTGGAAATTACGAATAAAAAGTTTGTTTTTACAAGAGACGGACGGAAAATGCAAGCGGATGGAAGATATTCCTCGTCCTTTCTCGGGAAGTAATTTCAAGAAAAGCGGCAAATGTTTAGAGGCTAGAGATATTAGATTGCGACGTGGTCGTTGAAAAAAAAAAAAAAAAAAAAAAAGATACGTTTCAGGTCGAACGTGTACGATGTTCGATCGCAGCGGTCGAGCTGTTGCTCGCCCGGTGGCGGCGGGCATTAATATTCCTCGGAACACGCTGTTCATACATAGTGGATGGATAACCCGCTCGATCAGCGCGCAGAGAGAACAAGCGAACATTTGGATCAATGTTGATCCAACATCTGTGCTTTAATATGGAACGGATGAATCATTCATTCGCATTTTATATCCACTGCATACCAAACGGACGAGTTTGTTCCGTGCAATTCCCGGGGCCGGAGACGCTGTTGCTGCTGCTTCCCGCTGCTGCATTCCCGAGAAATCTGGCCGACGCATAAATTCAATTTAATTTGATTTAAAACACGCGCTGCCGAGAAAATTGTCTCATTTCTTCTCGGCGGCATCGGCGGAGGAGGACGCGCGTCGGGCGACACGGAGATATCTGCCAGTCAGCAGTTGGTATGAGGAAACGAACAACGATCGCTACGAACAACGCTGAGTAGGAGTTAAAAAGCAAAAGGGCCCTGACAAGGAGCGTATACGAGACGAGAAGATGAGAATCATCGCGCGCGATCCCGCACACGCACAATGCCAGCGGCGATCGCTGGATTCGAATCGCTTGAAATATAGCGGACAACGCTACGCGTGCTACCTTCCATAACCGGGATGGATGCTATTAGCTCGTGAAATCTATCTCCGGGGTTCTGGATTTGCCCGGAGTTGGCTCGCAACTTTCGTTTCGTACTTGGCTCTTCGCGCCTTTACCATACATTATTATACTCTTGACATTGTTCCAGAGTGTCAATAACGAATGCCCAAAGCGGGACTGGGATAAAAAAATGCGGGAACGTGTTGTTTGCACGCATGCGTTCCGCGAAATCAACGGCACCGTTAAGTTTCGGTGCCGGCCGCTCGTGCGTCGGTGATTATTAGTCTGCGGAAAAGGTCGTGCCAGGCAATCTCATTACAATGCAAGTGAATGTGCAGCACGCGCGGAGAAGAGGCGAGATATAAGTGGTGTAATGTATGCGATGTGCCGGCAAGAAACGCGTACAATATTCCAAGATAGGTGGCTTCGAAACACGAAGCCCCGCGTCCTCGCCGCGATGAATTTATCGCGGTAACGGTATACACGCCGACTTCCACTGTCCCGTGGACGCTTTTTAGAAGTGGGAACCGATGGAGAGGACTTCGCGGGAATTTACGACGCTAACGAAATTAGAATCGGCCATTAAAACAGTCCGTGCTTCATGAGGGAACAATTTCGCGGGGAATCGATCCTGGAATCATTGCGACGGGCGAAGTAGAAATGGCAAGAGAATTAAGATCGAACGGACTCACATTTCCGGAGCGGAATTTGAAAAAGGCGGCGCGACGTTACGTCGGAATCGTGTAGAGCAGTTTCTCTGAACGTTATACCGTTTCGGCAGTTACCATTCGTCGTGTCTACGACGTAGCATGAAAATATCATTCTCGATGCTTTTATTTCCCGCTCAATAAAAGCCTTGAAAAATACGTTGGAACCTTTTAAATACATTGTGAAACGACGCTGGTAGAAATTTCATTACATACTCTCTTCATTTCTCTAAGAAAATCTTATAAAAATCTTACTCTTTAGAAAGAATGAAATTTCTGTTTTCTGGAAGGCTGAAAAAATTATTCTTGAAGGGCGAGCTTTGATTTTTCCTGGAGCCAAATTCCTAGAGAGTACACGGCAGATAATGATTACCTGCTCCTTCTATACACGGAGAGAAAAAAAAGGCGAGAAATTGTTAAAAACTCGGGAAAAATTGCCAAACTTTACGGGAAACGTATGATAAATTCAGTGTTTCTTGTATTTTGCCAATAGTATGGTAAAAATGACATCGAATAAAAATTGTCGTAACTTTCATCAAAATTTAAGAAAAGAGTAACAATTTTTACCTCAGAACGCGATATATTTTCCTGATGTAAGAGAGAAAAATTACCAAA